>PVKA01049275.1:0-13341 GCA_004027165.1 Ctenomys sociabilis | reverse complement strand
CAGTTTGGTCCTGCTCAGCCTGTCTCCTCCTCTTGATCTCCCAGCTCTCAACCTCCTGGGTAGGTCCCACCTACACTATCCCATCGATTTCCTCGGGACCAACGGAACTTGACGGCCATCCCAGGCACCACTGCTTGCTTCCCCTCCCTGTCTCGCTTACCTTCCTCAGAGTCCCCACAGAAGATTCTGCAGGGAACAGGGATTGGGCTGGGAGCCCAGGGCTATGTAGCTATGCTGGGTATACAACAGAAAAGCAAGGGGTGGCAAAGACAGCATGTGAGTGCAGGGGAGGAAAGGAGGACACAAAGAGTAAAGCAGATGGCAGATAATGGCAAAAGAGGAAGCAACATGTGGGGAAGGTGTGATACTCCATAAGACAAAAGACAGTGGCTGCCTTCCTTCAGCCCTTTTCTCTGCCTGTCCTTGGCTGCCTTTGGGGTCTGAGGAAGACTTGGAATCATGTACCCACTGGCCTGGGACCCACTGGTTGCAGAGTATGAGCCATGTGTGAACCACACATTATGAAGTGGGGATTGGGCAGGCAGCGAGCAGGAATGGCTCATTCCCTAGAACCATAGTGAGTGAAGAGTCAGGCTGCTCAGCTCAATATGGGGCAATTACCTTGCCCAAGAACTCACACATGTCTGAACGTATCCAGGGATACTCTGAAGAATGAGGGAGGAAGAGGAGGTTTAATGGAAGACAAGAAGTACAAGAGCCCTGAAAGGCCTGTTTTTGTGTCTCCTCCACATCCTCTGTCCTCTCCCTTCACTTCCTGTCGCAAGAAAGCTCTGCTCATTACTGGTGGCTCACTTTGGGATCACTGATGGTGGAACCCACATTTTACCACAAGGAAAGCACAGCTCTCAGTAGTGGCCTTGAGCTGGGGATGCCATGTTGGCACCCTCCCTTTATATAGGTTCTCAGCACGGGCTGGAGAACCTACATGCTGATCTTGGTGAGGTCTGAGGACCTCCGTGGAGCCAGGGAAGTAGGTTCTCTCTCAGGACAGGTAGGGAAACCAGTATCATCCTGGGGCATCTAAGGGAAAACATGCTAGAGGAGGAGTCATGTGCACATAGGTGGTAAACACATCACACACCACATCTGAGCAGGGGCAGCGACCTGGAACGCAGTCAAAGAATATGTGTTGGGAGGGCAACAGGGTGTGGTAGACCTAGCTGAAGAAGGCTGCCTCCTCATCACACAGACACATCAGGGGGCAGCTCAGGCTCCCAGACTCAGTTCCTCAGGAAGTGACAAAGGAGTTACCTACCTCACATAGGAAGATTTGTCTTGGAACCTGCTGCAAACAGGGTTCTCTGATAGCCACAACTCTTCAAGCTTCAGGCCTTTCAGCTTCTCTAACTCGCAGATAGCCTGCACCTGCAAATCACAGTGGTGGAACTGGTGAAGGAGTCCCAGGTAAAGAGAGGCCTTTGGCAACAGATGGGCCAACCCCCAACCTCACTCACAGGTTCCTTTGCTGACTCTGCATCATCCCCCAGGCATGCTTAACCAACCCCAACGCCAGTTTTCTCTGGCTTATGGCACTTCTTTTTTAAAAAATATTTTAATTGTCATTGTTTGTTACTGTTTTGTACCTTTTCCACAATTTCAGCAGCATCGTAAAGAGACAATGTGCCTGGCAATTTTCCTGGAGGAACTGAAAACGTCATATCATAGTGATAAATGTGTATTTATGTTTATAGCAGCACAATTCGTGATAGCCAAATCTTGGAAACAACCAAGGTACCCATTACAGGAGGAATTGCTGAAAAACATGTGGCATATTTCTATAATGCAGTATTACTCACTTCATTTTTGGAAAGGTTCAGAATCTTGACTTGGGGGGCCTTGTCCACAATGTCTGACAGGCCATCCAGTTTGTGAATTCTGTTGTTTCGCAAGTTCAAGGAAAGCAGCTATTTGGAAAGGACAGTTATATCATCAATTACCATCGCGAACCTGGGAGACAAACCTGCGCTCATCAGATCATGTCTACCCCTCTAACAAATTTCTGGCCCTGAGCCTAAGGCCTCACCTCAGGAAAATTCCTTTCAATGACCTGCAGGGTGGCAAACATGCAGTTTCTTTGATTCAGGATCACGTCTATGTGGTCATCCATCAGCACTTCAGAAAGAATAGGAAGGGTAGAGGGAAAAGGTGAACGAGAGGGACAGGGAATGGAAGGAGACAAGGACAGGGACAGGGAGAGAGAAGTCAGTTAAAAGCTTGGAAGGAGCCTGGATGGACCAGCATCAGTACAGACCCTCTGCAAGTTGCCCTTCCTGTTTCCCAAGCAGATCATTTTGCACTCTGCTGGCCTAGAGGTACTGTGGTTCAGTCATACCTTGATCAAAACGGAGCTTCTCAAGGTTGAGAGCCTGCTTGGACACATCATATCGTTTCCTGAGGGCAAACTGCAGAGACAGAGAGAGTGGCTATGTGGCTCTGTGGCTCGCAATGGCAAGAGCATCAACAGCTGGAGTAAAGAGAGGTATGCAAAGTGAATACACAGCTTTGAGTGCATGAGTCCACCTTACCTCGAGCTGTTCCATTTGCTCTGGAGTGAAATTCTTCACAGAGTAAGGGGCAGCAGAAGGATTCACAAAGATAGGTATCTGAGGGAAGAAGAGGACCTCGGATCACAAAGACAATACCCAGATCCTGGCCCACCCACCAGCTCCAGGACTACAGACAAGGAATGCCCCCAACACAGACCCTGAGGTTGTCCTCATCGCTAATCTTCTTGCTGACATCCTTTATTGCAAAGGCAGTGTCCTCATGTTGGACAAAAAACAGAGCCCGTCTTCCACTGTAGTGGAACTACAGGAAGAGGGCAGAAGCAATTGTCAGAGACCAATCTCCCCGAGATACCACACCTCTCCCCCTCCCATGGGCCCCTCAGTTGGTATCACCATCCTCTCTTACATCAACCGGGTTGAAGGAGACGCTGCAGTGGGTCTTGATTGAATTGATTAGCCAGGCCTTGTCGTATTTTCTGCCAAATGGAATCTAAAGGTAAAATCAAGGAATGGGAAAGAGAGACCACAGTGAATTAGGACAAAGAACAGACCAAACTCAGTTTTCTTTTCCAAAATTCTACCTCACTTTAAATGATTTCTAACAGGAACAGTAGATGATTCCTGTTTCTGTTCTCAACATGGATAACCTAACCTCCCTTTTTCTCAATCTACTGGTTCTTCTCCCAGGAGCCAACATACCATGGTTACCATAACCTTCCTTCTATTTGGTTCCACACATTCCAGCTATTGTAGACCTCACCAAGACACTCACCGTGACCTTGAACCAATTCTTCTTGGTTCCATCTTCATTGTCCTCCTCTTTCTCTCTGCATTGAAATTGTGGATTTAGCACTGTAATACGGATGGTTTCCACATCATATGTTCTCCCTGCCCTCTTGCTGGGTTGTTTGACGTAATGCAATCTGGTGAAGAGAGAAATTGTCCACAAATGCAAACAAAGCCTTTTATACACCCTTCCATCTCTGACACTGGGTGTGCAACTAAACTGCTCAACCAGTATTGCACTCATCAACAATTCTTCAGTTGTGCAGTGAAAGAGGAAAAGGCAGACTTCATGGAGTTTGCCACCAGCAACCCAGGGTCCCTAATCACTTACTGTCTCACCGGCGAATCCTCATGTCCATCCCACATGTCATTTTCCTCACTGTTCTGGAACTCTGAATGCAGACTTCCATGTCCGGTATGTATAGAGTAAGGCCTCCCTCTTCCAAAGTTATTGCACGAAGACCTATTATACCTCCTTCTTCCTTGAAGGGCACTGAATTCATTGTTAGATTCTGAAACATGAAGTAAGACATACACTCAAAAACACGACCATGATCCACATATCCATACATCACATTGTGAGCTGACTGTGTGGCATGGTAAGCAAATGGCCAACCTGCCCAAATGATGCCTCGCATCAGCCCCAGGGATCAAACTTCTCTGCCTGTCCACACTTGAGAAGCTAATCCCACATGTTGAAAAATTAGCACAGAGATATCTGAAGCAGGAAGCAAGCATTGTGCACCTCCTAAAAAGTGGAGCAAGAATGAAAAGACAGGGGTGTGTGTGCACCATCGGCTTGGCTGCACACAGCCAGCACTCCAACTCCTGCTTTCTCTCAGGCTCCCCTGCTCTTTCAACTCACAAACACCAATAGCTTGAAGTCGACCTCTCTCACTTCCTCAGTCACTTCAGCCTCCAAACTGATTCTCTGAAGATTTAGAAAAAAGTGTTTTTATTAACTGACTGATTGATTGACTGATTGATTTGGTACAGGTCTCAGTATGCAGCTTGGACTTGTAGAGATCTTCTTGCCTCAGCCTCACAAGAGCTGGGATTACACATGTGAGCCACCATGCCATTTAAGTGGCCAGCATGGTGCATCCAGGTTGAAGAACTGGCACATCATGTGGTACTGTGGATCAAACCCAAGGCCTTATGCTTGCCAGTCAGGCATTTAGATGACAGAGCTCTCTGTGCAGCCCAAAATGTACTTTTTCAGTGGGTGCAGTACTAAATCTATTGACAGCTGAGACAGAAGAAACAGCATTTTAATCTCTGCCTCCCCCCCTCAACCACTGTTCACCATGTCCAGCTTCCAACCTTACATAAAGAACACTGTCTTGAGCTATCCAGAGCGAGCTTTCCCTTTCTCCAGCTTACAATGCTTTCCATTGAGAAGAGAATTCTTCCTAAACTTGGCTTCACCATAAAAAGGGTCAGAGCAATGTGGTTATCCAGTACTTGGAATTTCCAAATGTTTATAGAGATTTTCCTCTTAATTCCTCTTATTTCAAGACTGATAAGAACATGGTCAGGAAATGGACTCTGTATGATTTTACTCCTTTGAAATTTGTGCGATTAGTTTCCAGGGCCTAGAAGAAGCTCTACCTTTGTGATAGTTACATGATACTTAAGGATGCAGTGGATTCAGCTGTTGTTGGTTGGAGCGGCTAATTAGGCCACTCAGATCCCATTATTGTATCATCTTATTCAGATCTTTTATATCCTCGCTGAAGTTCTGTCCCACAATTCTATAGCATAGAGTAGTCAAGGTCCCTACTCTCTCCAAGGATTCAGCTATTCATCCTCTGAACTCCACTGGAGCTTGCTTCATGTACTTTGTGACTCTGGCTTGGTTTTTTACACTTGGGACCCTTATGTCCTCCTGTAGAACAGATCCTCTTATCACTCTCTAGTGCTCCCATTTTCACTCTGGCCTCAAGTACATTTATAAAGCATTTTAGTTATTCCTCGCCCCGTATTTCCTTAGATGTAGTTTTTGAATTTTTCACCCCCTACCACATGTAATCCCCACCATGCTATCTAATGTACCTAGTGCCAAGAGTTGGAAGTCTACTGCTGTTGTTTTCAGACTCCTCAGAAATAGTGAGTCTTTTTCTCACAGACCAACTCACTATGGATATTTTATTTGGAGCACAGTTGACTAAACCCATGTACCAGCAGAAAGTAATATTAGTGCTCGCAGAAGCAGGGGTACTAAGGTAAATTAGACCATCATAAACCAGCTTCCTCAGAGACTTCAGCATTTAAGCTTTCTATTTTTGTAAGCTACATGATTTAGGCATTAATTACTCCCTATTGCCTCTGGACACACTAATGAGTAGAAAGTGCCTCACTCCCAATCACTGTGCAATGCACTAGTGATGATCTTTAGGTGAGTCATCCTTTTCCCTGTGTGTGTCACTGTCTGAAGAGTCCTGTTGTGAACTTCAGCACATCCCTGAATTGGAAGAAGGAGCTGGAAATGGAAGTAGATGAAATATGTGACCAACAGTGCTCCTGCTGGGCCTCAAGGATATAGGTGTGCCTTGAGTGCTCTCTTTCAATCTCAGTCTACCTCCAAGTAGTGCAGATATTCTCCTATCTCTCCTTGAAAATATATACAAAGTCCATCAATTCCTCAGCTCCTTCAGAGCCACCACCCTGGCCAGGTCACCATCATCTCTACACTTCCTCCCTTAACATGTATTTTCAACACAGATCGAAGTGTGATTTAAAAAAAGGAAGTTCATGTGAAATCTTGTCAGTCCTCTGCTCAAAATCTTACCATACAGGATTGCAATCTACCCATGTGTTTAAAAACAATGAGTCTGTAAGGACTTTTTAAAAATATAATGAAAAACATGTTTTGGATATTTAGAGAATTCCAGGAAACCAACTTGTTTCCATGAGAATTCCTAACCAAAAGCCAATGGTCAGATATTTAAATGCAGGTCAGCAAGACACATGCACCATAGAAGACAGGCAGAATCAGAATCATTTTAGAGACCCAATACTGCCTCAGGAATAGCATCACTGTGGGAAATGTGTAAAATTGAGATACACAAAAGCTATAACTACATTCTCATGCAAGCTCCCATTGGTAATCACACATGCCACAAGACACAATTTTTTAAAATGTCACAGAGGACCAATGGACTGAGACAACATTAAAGACAACACACACAGTAGCTGATATCTATTTACTGAACTTTTGCATCTGAGCCAAATTCTTGACTCCTGGATGTGTGGTAGAATTCAAAGCAAGAACAGGATTACAACAAGGTAACTGGTGCCTCTCACTCTGTCCCAGTGCCTTGACCCTCAGTATGCATCTCCTCCCACACAGAAATAGTAGTGGGTGTCCTTTATGACATCATGTGGCTTCCTATGACATCTCCCATGACAGTTTTGAATTCTGCCTATGTCATGCTGGTGAATACAGAGCAATAGCACTCCTGCTGAGCAGCATAAGGAGACCCAATTAACCCAGTGGGAACCCACACCTACTCAGTATTGGACAGAGTCAACTCTGTTTCTGTTGAGCTGCTCAGAGCAATCCCAGAACTAAATCCCAGGTCCCCTCTCTAGGCAGGAGCATTTGACTCCCACTCCTTAGGTGCATTTCTTAGAATTTCCCAACTCAGGAAGAGATTGGCAGAACTGGACCCCACTGGTCTGCCTACACACTCTGAGTGGTCTTTCTGTGACTTTACTCTTTCTACAGTGAACTTTCAAGCCTCCAGGACAGATTTTTGAGATTGGGCCAGGGGTGATATTTTGTGCTACTATCTCCTGTTGGCCTTGGCATTATGCATTTCAGACCAGGTGGAGATAGCTGGCTTGAGATAAATCTGTTTGATTCACACACATTCTAGAACAAGAATCACTTTTGGGCCCGGCAGTGTCTGGCACACAGCTGGAGCCTAATTACTGTTGTGGAATAAATACACCTGGTGTAGAGTTGGGAGCATCAATAGCAACACTTGAAAATGCATGCTTCTCAATTGCTTCTACCTATATCTATTAATTTATCCCAGAGAAATTCAGGCTGCTTAATACTCTGCCTTGAAAACTAGCATAAATTGAATTTCCACTTTGAAAAACTAAGATTTTTTACTGTTGTGCCCTTAGAAATAGAACAGAGGTCCTTCTGGACTAATGATAAGGCTGAAGATCTGATATCAGAAAAAGAGGCTTTCCCAAACAACATTAACCGAATTGAGAGGCTTTGTCTGAATTCAGATGCAGCTTTCTAGGCATATGGTATATGGAGGAGGAATATTCTGCACTTGCCAGTGCAGCTTTTGCCACTCAGCTTCATGCCAGATGCACAACATCATTAATGTCAGAGGAAAGAGGGCCTTGTTTGCATGAGTGTATGCATGCACATGCTTGTGAGTGCATGTGTGTGTGTTCATGTGGGAATGTAGTCAAGTTTATATTACGTGTTTTTATAATTAGGTTACAGACACATGCATTTTAAATGGATGCTGAAAACCTCATGGTTACACAACACTGGATTCCACTGCATTTTCTTTTCATGGACAAATGTTGTTCTTTGTTTTAAATGTGCATTTTGTATCTCTTCCTTTTGTTCTGTAATTTAGGGAAGGGTCTACAGGGTGTGCAGGGTCTCTAGATCAGACTCCCAGTGATTCTCCTGTTTACAGCCTCCCAAGTGCTGGAATTATAGGCACATGCCACCATACCCAGTCTCAGTCCCAGTCTCAGTGCACCCCAGGGGCAGGGCTGTCATGGCAGGCCTGTGGAACAAACACTGGGCCCCTGTGCCTGCTTGCAGGTGCTCTAATGCTCTGAGCTATTTGGCCACCCCTTTACATCTTTTCTTACCTCTTTGTCTTCTATTATTTCTTTGATCATATTAACAAAGTAGATGACCCCTCCTGATGCAGCACAAGCCCAGGCCTGGCTAGTGACTGGGGAAACTTCTGTGCTCCCCTGCTCCTGCTGAATCCCTCCGGATCCAGCCCAAGCACCTAGTGTGAGTGAGACATTCAGCCATGGTCTCAGCACCCCTCCAAGCCCCTGCAGAACCAACCCAGGCCCAGTTTGTGAGTGAGAACTTCCGCCATGCTCTCGGGACCCTATAGTCACAGCCCAAGCCCAGGCACTGCATGTGTGTGGCAGAGCTTCCACACTCCCCTTTGCCTGCTGTACCACCGTGGACACAGCCCAGGCTTTTTGTCCTGCTCTATGGATCCCTCTAGAAACAGCCCAGGCCTGAAATACAGGGCTGGTGTGAAACTGCATCCAAAGTCCCTGCAGAGAGACTAGGGCCAGAATCACCTAGATAATCCAGGAGCAGAACATCTTGCCAGAGTAGCACAGCAGGTTCACTTCCAAGGGCTGCAGCAGGAAGAAGCTGAGCCAGACCTAAGCCAGTCACAACTGGATGAATTCAAACTTCCTAGATTTGTACCCAGTAAGCTGATACACTTTGCTAGACCCAGATCTATAAGAGCATCCTCTCTCTTTCTCTCTTGACTGATAAAGGGGGCAAAAGTTAATTGGGATGAACTGGTCTGCCTGGAAAACAGCAGGTACATCAAGGGGAGGTAATGAGATAGGACTTTGCAGAACTAACTTAAAGACAAATTCCCAATTTAATGTCTTCTTAGCTACACAGACACAATGATTGCTCTTACTATCTAAAATACAAAACTATTACTAACAAAAGTTTGTCAACTGCTAAATATCATTATTCATTTTTAATGTTCCCAATAGTAGATCTGTACATACAAAATTATAACTGCCTTAATCATGTCATCTCTCTTGGGTAAAAATTTCAGTAAGTGAGAAGGTTATAACTGCACCAAAGCTGTACACCAAAGGTTAGAGGACAGTGCTACACAAAATGACAAACAGAAAGAGCAAAATTCAATCTCAGGCCCCCAAAACACCCAGAACAAATGCAGGAGACACTAGCACAGAAGAAATTGGGAATCACACAGCTGCAATGTCTGAATTAATAGCGTCTGAAGTAAAGAAACAACTTCAGAAAGGTATAGAGGAACTCAGATCAGAAATAACGTCTGCAATAAAAAAGAAATATCTGAATTAATAACGTCTGAAGGAAAGAATCAACGGCAGAAACATAGAGGGAAGCAGATCAGAAATAATCTTTAAGTAAAAAAAGAAAGATAATTATAATGAAAGAATCAATAACTGCTTCTCAAGAAGATACTGATAAAAAAGAGGATATTAGAAAAATGATGTATTCCTTCAATGAGCAATATAGGAAAAAAGTAGATCACATGAAGAAGAGTCAAAGAGGATCTTAAAATCTCAATCACAAGCTTGCATAACCATTTCAATGAAAGTGAAGGTAGATTTTCAGATCTTTAAGACGCCATCACAGATAGTGAAAAGGTAAGACATTATCTCTGAAAAGCAACTAGGATGCAGGTTAAAAAATTCATCACCTGCAAGACAATGCAAAGGTGAACAACGTTAAGACTGATAGGCATCAGGGAGAAAGAAGCAGTCACTACAAGTGATATAAAAAGAATATGGACAGAATTAATAGCAGAAAACTTAGCAAATATGGGGAAACAGACTGACATACAGTGACCGAATTATACAGAGCTCAAAATAACATCAACTCAATTAAAAACACACAGAGACATATCATATTCAAGATCACAGAAATCCAGTACAAGAACAAAATACTGAAAGCTGCTAGAGAAAACAAACAGATGACATTTAAAGGAAAACCCATCAGAATTATGGCAGACTTCTTTTTACAAACCATGAAGAAGAGCATCAAGCAGAGTTCTTAAAGTCCTCTACGAAAACAAATTCCAGCCCAGACTACTATACTCTGCAAAATTCTCTTTCAAGTTTGATGGAGAAGTGAAACACTTTCACGACAAAGAGCAACTAAAGAATTTTATGATGACAAAGCCAACCTTACATAGGCTGGCTACTATTTTAGTAGAAAACTAAAATTTGTTCTAGAGAGGAACCAAATTGATTAGAACAACATGGATGAGAATGGAAGGAACCTACCAAATAGGGCAAAAATTAAACACATGAGAAAAAGAAGTAAACAACAGGTAAATAACAAGTCAATTGTAAATCAATACATCTCAATTATAAGCATCATTATAAATGGACTCAATTGACAATTAAAATAATTAGACTGTTTAACCTAACTATCTAAGTATCAAACATCTTAGGCATAATGTGGAACAGATATTGTCCATCAAGTACTGATGCATCGAATTTTAAGTCCTTACAGAATATGAAGAAAAAAATAGTACTATACACATATTATTACACAGAAATTTAGAAATTTAACCATATACAGCCTTGTAGCAGAGCAGTCCTGAAACGTTTTTTTCCACTTGTGTCTTTTTTTTCCCCATTTATTACCCTCCAAACCAAAAAGACAAATTACTTGTGAGACGTTATGGTAATAATTGGTATGTCATGACAGGAAGTATGTATTTAGCAGACCAGAATGGCAGGCATTCCAAATGAGACCCTTTTATTATGCATTGCTATCTTCAGTGCATTTGTTTGTTTCACAGGTATCAGTTTATATAGATAGTCGGGTGGAGATTCCTACCATTTAACTGCTACTTTCAAAAACCTGCTGATGTTTCCTGGGATCTTCGACTTGCCTACCTTGTGTGTACAAATGTATGGCTTTGTCGCTGTCCTGTTTCCCCACTTTTCTCCTTACCCTCTCCTCATTGTCCAATCCTCAAGTTCTCGCTTTCCTTTTATTTGTGTTATACCTTTCTATTTGCATTTCTCCTTTTGATTTCTTATACTAGGGAGATTGTACAATATTTTCACATATGGGTCTGGTTTATTTCACTTATGGGTATATCTTCGAGTGGCATCCACTTAAATACAAATCTTCAAGTTTATCATTCTTTATAGCTGAGTAATACTCCATTGTATAAAAATACAACATCTTTCTTAACCATTCCTCGTGTAATGGGCATCTCGGTTGTTTCCAAGATTTGGCTATCGCAAATTGTGCTGCTATAAACATAGGTACGCATATATCACTATGATATGATGTTTTCAGTTCCTCTGGAAAAATTCCCAGGGGATAGCCGGCTGACTAGGATTTCCAGTCCTAGTTTTTAAAGGCGACTCCATAGTGATTTCCATAATGGTTGCACCAGTCTACATTTCCCCACAGCCTATCGAACAATTGTTGATTGTTGATTTCTTTATGATAGCCATTCTTTTTTGGGGTGAGATGGTATCTCAGTGTTGTTTTACTTTGTATTTCAGGGATGGCTAGTGATGTGGAGCATTTTTTCATATATTTATTAGCTTCTTTAATTTCATCCTCTGAGAAGTGTGTGTTCATCTCTGATGCCCACTTCTGGATTGAGTCTTTAAATTTAGGGGGTCCTAAAGTTTTTTGGTTATTTATAAATTCTAGAAAACCATACATTTAAATATACAACATGTTTAAGACAGTGATCCTGAGAATGTTTCACCAGCTTTTTGAAACTAGCAGTTAATTGGCAGGGTTCTCACCCTAACTATATATACTAATGCCTTTGAACTAAGCCACTGAAATAAAGGTAGCAATGTGTAATAATAGGGTCATACTTGGAATGCCTGTTATCTTGGTCTTCTAAATACATACTACTTCTAATGTCATATGTGTTACTGCTATACAGTCTCTCAAGTAAATGTTACAAAAAAGAGGAATAAATGAAACCAAGAGACAAGTAAAAATGTCCTAAGACTGTCCTGCTGCATTGCTGTATATGGTCAGATTTCTAAATTTCTGTGCAAAAATATCTATCTGTTCATAAATTTTTTAAATTGTATTTTTCTTTTTTTCTCTTCACATTTTGTAGGGATTTAAACTTAAACATATCATTACTTGATGGAAATTTCTTATTAATGTTATGTCTGAGATGTTTGGCATTCAGATATATAGTGAAGTTCAGCTCAACTGCCTATGTTGTAGGGTAATAATATCATTTAGCTTATCTTCTGGAGGGTTAACAACTTAATTTTTGAGACCAAAAATTTAGAGAAAAGAAGGCCTGCAATGTAAGCCAACATTTTGGCCCTGGCCATTCAAGGTCAGTGAGGACTCAGGACATAACAGAACCTATACTGTGACATCCTGAAACTAACTCAGTGGTGGCACAAATTTTCTGATCAAGGAGATTATGGGGCCACAAAGCAAAGTGACTGATGATGTAGAGTGTGGCTAAGGAAAGCCACATGGAGATAAAAGTCTCTCTCATACGTTCCCAAAGAGCAAATTTGTCAAGCAGTGGCTGTGACATATACACATGGCTGACACTGACAAAAGATCTACAAACTGTGGTACAGGATTTCAGGGTAAATCCTGAGCAAATATGACTGACCTTGGCAGATACAAAATTTATATTTCTTGTTACAGAGGTCGTGGTTTATCTTGGTCTTAACCATCCAGCAGAAAATTTAAAAAATGGAGTATGAAAAGTAAAGCCATATTAATATGCTGGGCTGTAAAAGCCTCAAGGTAACAATTTCAGATATTGCCAGTCCTATGGATAATCCACTATTATTATGGACTACTGGACTATATTGGATTATTCTGCTGAGTTCTCATACCTACAATATTTAAATGACAATGGAGTACCCATCTGTGTTAAAACTGAACAAAAATGGGGGATATAAAGGAAGGACTTTATCTGTATATACAAAATAGTTATGATATACAGCTACTTTCCCTTCATTTAATGAGAAATAATATTTGTACTAGTAGTGTTTGAACAGGATATCATGTATCTGTCTTGTACTATGGTTAACCAGTATGAAGAGAACATATGCAATGTATTAATTATTCAAACTGTGCTATTAATCAGTTTTGAAACTGTCTCATTGAGCCGGGCGTGGTGGCGCATGCCTGTAATCCCAGCACTCGGGAGGCTGAGGCAGGAGGATTGTTGTGAGTTCGAGACCAGCCTGAGCTACCAAGTGAGCTTAAGGCCAGCCTGAACTGCATAGTGAGACCCTGTCTCAAAAA
>PVKA01049274.1:0-13343 GCA_004027165.1 Ctenomys sociabilis | reverse complement strand
TTTTTTTTTTTTTTTTTTTTTTTTTTTTTTTTTTTTTTTGTCTTTTTGAGACAGGGTCTCACTATGCAGTTCAGGCTGGCCTTAAGCTCACTTTGTAGCTCAGGCTGGTCTCGAACTCACAACAATCCTCCTGCCTCAGCCTCCCGAGTGCTGGGATTACAGGCATGCGCCACCATGCCCGGCTTTATAATAGAAACTTTTCATTCTAACATAAATTCTCACAGTGTTTCACCCGGGTATAAACACATTTTCCTTCCTTGATACTGCAAATTCAGTTCAATGATATGTAGTACAGTGCCACTGAGGAAATGTCAATCACACCGACATATTTTAGTCATCATATGGCAAGCAGTGCTTCCTGGCTATGTAAATTATTTTTTTGATAAATACAGATGTATCCTTTTGGTAAAATCACATCTTACATACATTGCAGGGGTAATCTGCAAAGTGCATGCTGCTTATATGAGCCATTTCTAATGCTTGTATAATAAAGTATTCAGTAAAATGGGTTTTTCTATTCACATATACCAGTGTGATATAATTGTGTGAAACTCTATAGGTATATTATAAGATACAGCATTATCTGTATAAATGGAAACTGTTAATTCAATTAAAATAGTTCAAGATTATAGCACAAAAGTATCCTTTTTGTAGTTTGTTTATTTACCATTTAAGCACTTGTACAAAAGTTCATGGAGGTTGACAAAGACCATCCTTTGACTAAAGCCTTAGCCAAATGTGTCTGAATCTTCTCCTTGATCGGCCTGCACTTAGGCTTTCCTTCCTGTGTTTGTAGAAATGAGAATGCAATAAACCAGTTTGATGACAAACCCCTGGTCCTTTGTTGCTGAACACCTCGGCACCCTATCTGGTCTTCCTTCAGCAGCAATGCTACTGTGTTAGTTTCCTATGATGAGGAACATGCCTGACGCATGGGTAGGGGAAGAGAGGTTTGTTCTGGCTCAGAGGTTCAGAGATCCCAGTCCATGGTTAGCCAGCTTCATAGCAGAACTGGAAGACAGCTGCTCATCCATGATGAAGAGCAAAGAAGGGAACAGACAGGATAAGTGTGCACCACCCAGGCCACACTGAGGTGGCCCAGCCCTCTGGGGAGGCTCCGACAGCATGTGCACTGTGACCTGAGCAGTGAATCAGTGAGCACCTGCATGGGCCCATCATCTTTGGAACTGCAACCCCGAATGCAAGAGACTTTTGGGGGGCATTTTAGGTCAAAACAATGGCATTATCCGCCTGGTCCCTGCAAAGCCTCAGATGCATCTTACTATGGAAAACACTTGGTACATCTATAAGCTGTAGTATATCTTTAAGTCTTTTTTTACCCAAACAATAGAAACATATTGCCTTGTACTTCTAGAGACTGCAAGTCTGTGACCCAGGTGTCACCTCCGCTAGATCCTCTGCTGCCTGGAGGGAGGGCGCCATTCTAGGCCTTTCTTCTTACAGAGTGCCCTTTCCTCCCTACTGCTCTTTTTGATTTCAAAGAGACAAAAAATGCAATAAAAGTGATACCGAATTTCAAAACAAGATAAAAGGAAATGAACAATGGTTAATATATTACATACTGTTGTCTGTAAAGTAGCTGCTCAGATTACCAGGTACAAGTATGCAAAACTGATCAAACAATATAAGCACTGGGGCCAGGGAGATAGCTCAGTGGAATAAGTGCTTCCCTGGCAAACGCAAGGGCCTGAATTCAATCCCCAATTACACACACACACAAAAAAGACAACAATATAAGCACTAACTGTTTCCTTCAACGGACCAGTACAGATTAATAGCACAATTATCTCAGCGATGTTGTATATATATGAACACATGCTTTTCCCTTCCTTCTTTTCCCTTTCCCCCATCTAGTTCTCTTCTTTTGAGCTTTTTCTTTCCCTGCACTTTATATATTCTTCCCTTCAGATCTTACTTACTCTTTTAGTTTTTTACAGACAACATAATGTTCACAATGTGATTCTGATTTATTTCACTTATGAGTGTGATCTTAGTTGTACCCATATACATATAAATGCCTTGAGTTTACCTTTCTTTATAGCTGAATAGTACTCTATTGTACAAAAATACATCTTTTTTATCCATTCCCTGGTTAAGCTGTTTCCAAGATTTAGCAGTTACGAATCATGCTGCTATAAGCATGAGTGCACACATACTGGCATGGCATGATATTTTCTAGAGTCTCATAAGTTTTCACAATTCTAGCATTGTTGACAAGTTCAAGTCCAAAGTCTCTGACAAGGAAAACAGACGTAATCCCCCATAAATATCCAAAACAAAGTTAAATACTTCCAAAATACAATGGAACAAGGTAAACATTTCCATTCAAAAATGGAATAACACCTGCCATGCTGGCCCCGCCCCCAGGGCGTGCTGAGGCAGTGACTGAGGTGGCGTACACCTGTAATCCCAGCTCTTGGGAGGTTGCCAACAGGCAAATCACTATGAGTCTGATCTAGTAGGGTGACCCTGAACACTCTAAGACCCTTCCCTAAAATACAAAAATAAAACAAAATAAAAAAATTATTAAAAAGTTCCTGTTAGTCAAACTTTGGCCAGCACAGGCTGAGCTGACCCTCCCAAAATTTAGTATAAAATACATGTTTTTCCACAGTTTCAGTTAAGATGCAGTGGCATGGACATCTAGGTGACTCGAATCAGGAGAGTTCTCTTAAGTATTATTCAGCTTTCAGGAGGAGCATCGCTGACAGTGTCCATCTCCACAGGAACATCACACACACGCGATGATCCTGAGCACCAGGCCGCAGCTCCAGGTGACCCTTTATAGACCATGGTATTATATAAATACAAAATGGTGTATCAATTATCATTATCAACTTATTGTATGTTTGCGATTATTACCTCAACCATGGATTATCTCATAAACTTAGCAACCCCACCTGCAGACCCTTTCTCTCTCAAAATAAGACATAGGTAGAAAATAATTGACCTGAAAACCAGAGATCAAAAACATAAGCTCTGATTTTTGATCTCTAGTTCTCAAGGTTCATTATTTTCCAGGTAGGTCTCATTTTCTAAGAAATGCCATATATTAGAAATAACAAAATTTATATGGGTAAATAAGTCAAACTCTGAGGTATCAAATAAAAAAAAATCATCAGGATTGTTATCGATTCAGGATGTGTAATCATTAACAAATATTATCAATGCTACAATGAATGGAAAATTGTATCTAACCACATATACTCAGGAAGTGCCACATAGCTATCTGGCCAAATACAATAAAATGCCTTAAATCCTGTGAGTTTTCACAACATGCATGTACACTGTCATGAAAACAACACAAAAGGAATGCAATGCACTTTTAATCCTTTCCACAAGCAATTGCCAAATGTAAAAATTTCATTGAACTTATTAAAAATTCACTTGCAGTATTAAGTGTAAACTCAGTTGTACTGGCATGAGATATTGAAGGCACATACAACAAAGGGCTTCTTCTTCCAGTGCACTGGAAAATCCTTCAAAACTTGTACACTGCGACAAGGTCATGGTCTACGTGGAGCTGTCTTGGGACCATCAGAGCTGGAGCATATCTCAATCTTGTACCCGAACCAGCACAATTTTATCTCATCTGAAGGAATCATTGCGCTTAGCACTAGCAAATTATTTAGATCCTACTTGCACAAGACATGATCCTTAAGCATCTGTAACACATCACATAAAATGAAGACAGGTTCTTTGTGAGAGTATAACAGACATGGAACCTAGTTCATTTTCCAATATAGTTTTTGTTCCTACCTCAGATCTCATGAGGCATGAGTCATCAACTGTATTCCTATCAGCATTCTGGTCTTTGCTCTCCGATAAGAGAGCTCTTGTCACAGAATTCCAGAGTTCCTTAAAAGACATTCCCAAACATTTCCAAACTCTGTTCATATTCCAGTTCAAAAGGCTTCTGGGCCCTGTGCCCCTAGGCATGCTGAGCTGGCCACCGAGACCAGGCATGGTGGCTCACACTTGTAATCCCAGCCCTGTGGAGGCTGAAAGCAGGAGGATCACCATGAGTGAGAGCTGCGTAGTGAGACTCTGTACCAAACATAAAATAAGGTTTCTGAATCACATGATGAAGAATGGACACATCAACTGCTCTACATCTGATACGATGCTCTATGTCATCTTGATACCACAGTCATGTTCTGGTTGCTGAGACAAAATAACTGAAGGAAGAGAAGCTCACGCTCCCTTGTGGTGCTAGAGAGCTCGGCTGGGTGGCTGGCTCCATGCCAGAAAAAGCAAGGGTGCGTGCTACCCTGTGGTAGTCAAAGGTGAACAAGAGAGGGGAGAAGCTGGGGGTGAAAATGTCCCCTTCCAGGTTGTGGCCCAGGGGTCAATTCCTCCAGCCTGGCCTTACCTTATAACAACACGTCCAACAATAAACTGGTCATCAGATCAACTAGATGATAACATGACATCCCTATGATCTATTACCTTTCCCAAAACCCCATTTATGAACACATGTGAAGTCTCAGGGTCATTTTGATTTAAAACACAA
Source organism: Ctenomys sociabilis (assembly GCA_004027165.1). Taxonomy (NCBI): domain Eukaryota; kingdom Metazoa; phylum Chordata; class Mammalia; order Rodentia; family Ctenomyidae; genus Ctenomys; species Ctenomys sociabilis. The sequence continues at coordinate 8,809 of PVKA01049274.1, read as the reverse complement.
CATCTACCAATATGGTGTTCCCTTCTTGTTGGCTTTGTGGGATTTGCAGTTGAGTTCTATTTCTTTCTTCTACTGTAGGACTCTTATTTCTCCATAGATTTCCCTTAAATAAAATCTCCTACCTAAAAATGTTTGACTAATTTTTCTTTAAGAGACTACAAAAACACACTATCTTTTTCTGATTTGCACTTCTAGGCTAAACCTTATGGATTTTATAGAGCCAGTCCTGCATTAGCCCTTAGTGACCAGGGGCAGAGCCTGCCTTATGCATCCCTCATCCCCATCTGGCTGACTGGTCATTATTACAGACTTGGATTAGATGTCTAAATCTATTTCTCATTAACAAAAGGTATCCTTCTTTAAAAAATGGGGTTTAATAAGACAATTTTGAAGGAAACATAGCCTGCTTAACTTTCTCAGTGTGGATCTTAAACTTCTATAGTTCAACTTTGCAGAAGGCTACCTATTAAAAGGTTAGCAAAGTTATCTGAACTGCAGACTATAAATTTTGTTGTAGAGATAATCCTACGGAATCAAAATGCTATACACTTCATGAAATTTCGGGTGAAGAATATCCCTTAGAATTAAATCATTGCATACCGTACTCACACACAATTGTTAGAGGAATCTTGGGAGGAAAAACCTTGCTTCCTCTACCTGGTAGCATTAAATTTTCAGGAAAGGGGCTTAAGTTCTAAGTTTGCAGGGGCAAATCATCAAGAAGACCAGTTGTCACCTACTGAGGCCACAGTGGAGATCAATAATCAAGGAACTGCTTCAGAGAGGGCTGAGAAAACTTTATGATTAGTAGTTGTGGTAAGAAAAAATGTCATCTGGTATGCCAGATTATAAATATCAAATATGAATTGTTATTTTCATGATAAAAACAATGGGAATGATTCACAAGGGGGCAGCAGGTGGCAGGTCTGCAGTACCTTGATGGACAGGCCCACAAGGGTCACGGATTATTCTTCAGAGTCAAGTCAGGGTGCTATGATCAAAGCAAGGAGTATGGGATGCTTTGCAGGTGGAGAGAGCAGATGTCCTCCATGCATGATTTTATTAGAAGCCATGAATTACACAGGATCTGCAGTGTTTGTAGAAGATAAGATCAGCTTCAGCACTTTTCTACTTCCTTCTTATGAGCTGGAAGTAAAAGAGCTGGAAAGCTGCCTGCTGAGCATGTGGCTCAGATAAGGGCCCATACTGCACTGGGGTTGGAGGGGGATTTTGCTCAAAGTAATCACCATTTGATTTTTTTTTTTTTTTTTTTTTTTTTTTTTTTTGGTCCTGGGGATTGAACTCAGGCCCTGTGCTTGAGCTCTTTCCTCAGACCCTAGCATTCGATCTTGTTAAAAAAACAAAACAAACAAACAAACAAAAAAGATGGATTGTGGTGTGCTTGAGCAAGTATCAGATTGTCTATGGAAAGAAGTGAACACAGAACTCTTAGTTTATAGGAGGAAATCAGAGAGTAAGAGGAAAAGTCTGACAAATAGAGCGCAAGATGGACTGGCTTTGAGTCGGAGCAAACTGACAGTCTAAGATACGGCTAGTGGCCGCTGATCTGCTTCTTGGTGTTTGGGCCCCAGAGCACTGTTAACAACCAGTAGAGGCAGCTGCTTCGAGGTGTTGTGCAGAATGACTCACAGCGCTGGACAGGCACAAAGGCTCCAAGGCTGTAGACGGAGCGCAGCAGGCCCTAAGCAACCGCGGCTGCGGAGACCTTCCCGCGCTGGGCTGGTGAGTTCCGTCAAACTAGTGCCCTCCACTCTTCAGGAGCGTCAGGTGGCCTGCGCCATGACAGTGTTGCCGGTGACCTGCTGTCCAGCTGAGTGCAGGGTCTCGGCATGCCCAGCAAGGCCCTCCCGTGGAGCTGCACTCTGGCTCCCACGGAAAGCTAATTTAGTGGGCTCTCTTTATCCTACAGTCATATCCTAACACATGTGATGTCAAGAATATCCTTTTTATGCAAAGCAATAAAATAGATGGTACTTTAAAATAACATTTTAATTAGCAATTTAACTGCAGGAATTCTATTGTTTCCTCTTTTCTTAAAAACAATGTTGGGGGCTGGGGATATGGCTCAGTGGGGCAGCACCTGCCTGGCAAGTCTGAGGTCCTGAGTTCAATTCCCAATACCATCCCCCATAACAAAAACCAAACAAACAAAAAACGATGTTGGCATGTAAAATATAAATTCTGTAAATGGTTGCTGTGGATGCCCAGGAGTCTCCCACCACTCGCCTCCCACAGGAGTTTCCAGAGAGGCTGCTCTCTGCAGAACCCTTCAGCGCTAAGGAGCTGGAGGAGACTGAATGCTCTGCTTTGCTCTTAATAGCATCCACCTGGACTAAGTAGTTCTCTTTCACCTGTAAAGTAGCATGGTATTGTGTCTACTTCATCGTAATTTTTATTCTAACAATGACCTCTTCAATTTTAGTAACTTTTTTTCTTTCAAATTGTAATCTCAGTTTAGACTTTAAGAACTGAATCTTTTTACCCAAAGTTAAATATCTGAATACATTGTTCTGACCATGATGGGCTAAAATTATCAAAGGTGTAGATATTCTACCTAGTCTAAAATAGCTAGCTCTCTGTCTCTTAAGAATACTGTCTCCAATAATAGGATATTACTTTGCCATGAAAAAGACTGAAATGATGTCATTTGCAATAAAGTGGATGGAACGAGAGCTCATCATGTCAAACTACATGAGCCAAGCAAAGAGTTAAATGTTACAGGGTTTTCTATCATGTGAGAAAATCAATCAATTGATTAGGATTAAAAAATTATCAAGATATGTTAAATGTGAGTACCAGTTTCCCAGAATAGATCTTACCTTTCTGTGTCATTAACATACTATAATAAAAACAAGTAAGTCAATTGTCTGATTTTAAACAAAACAAAACAACAAAAGGATAGTGTCCCTAAGCTGGGTACAGTGGCCGGCGCTTACATTCCCAGCTGCTCAGGAAGCTGAAGCAAGACCCCACAGCTTCCCTCTGTTGCACAGGGTCATTCCCCGGCCTGCTAGCTGCCAGGAGAGACCTGTCAGCAAATGCAGTGGCATGCACACTTTCTCTCCTCACTGGGCAGCAGCTGTGAGTCCTTTGGTACTCTTGCTGTAGAGAAGCATACACCCTGGGTGGGGTAGGCAGCCCTCTGCCAGTGAGTAGGCTGCGAAGACATTGCCCCTGACACCTGTACCCCCTACAGCTTACCCAGTGAGGCACTCTGGGTAAGTGTGCACTCACCAGCCCCTCAGAAGAAAGACGGAAATCTGTCTGTAGTTGCTGGAAATAAGCTTTCTTCTTCATATATTTGACTCTTTCCAACAGCTCCATGGTTATGGCAGGAAGGATCTATGGCAGACTTCCAGTTAATTTTTATGCAGTGTGAAAGGTCTATAGGAAGGGTTCTGTGGTTGAAAACTGCCCTTCCATTGATTTGTACTACCTGCATGCAAAGCTTCGTCTGCTGTGCCTGCCGGGGTTGTGTGTGTCTCTGTCCCGTTGCCCTGGCATACACCCTCTGTTTAATACCACACATTTCTGATTGCTGTAAAGTTTTGAAATTACGTACACTGGTTCCTCCCTCCTGTCATTTTTCCAAAAATCTCTCAGCTGTTCTAGTTCTTGTGCCTTTCCATGCACACTTCAAAATAATTTTATCTGTATCAACAAGTACAAAGAATTTGCATGAGAAAGAACATTCCCTTCCTGGGAGTTTTATAGCAATTGTAGTAAACCTATATTTTAATTTGAGTAGAACTGACATCTTTTCTAGGATGAGTTTTCCAACCTATGAGCACAGAGTATATCTCCATCTGTTTAGACATTCTTGATTTCTTTCACTAGTGTTTTGCAGGTTTAGCCATTGAAGGCCTTGAGAATTTTGGCAGACTTACACCTATTTGTAATTTCTTTCAATAAATTATAAATAGTACTATGTTTTCTATTTCAGTATTCATGTGGGTTTTTTTCCTAGTATATGGAAACAATTGATATTTTTGTTTTTCCATTGAACGAATTTTTATGGCATTACTCATAGAACTGACAGGTCATGATGATAGGGCTGATACATATTCATCTATCTGTCGGTGGTCTTTCTCCTTCAGTGTGGAGGTCTTGATTCTTGGTATAACAAGTGATTTTATTGATATCTGAGCACTTTGGATACCATCATAATACTATGGATTTTATATGAAAGTGGCATTCCAGCAGGATTGTATGCCAGGTGCGGTTGAGGCCACGCCCTCCTCCAGGCCTCTCTTGAGGGAGATGGAGGCCCTTCTTGCCAGTGAGGACAGGCTTGTGAGCTCTCACCCTGAGGCCTGCCTCGGAGCAGTCAGGGAGGCAGAAGTAGGGCAGCTCTACTGACCTCTCTGTGGGACAGAGTCTGTGGCCTATGGGGGACGCCCCGCCCTGACGATTGCTTCTGCTGACTCAGCAGTAGGGAGGTGGGCGTGGTGGCCTCCTGTGAGTCTTTCCTTCTCTCCTACCTTCTTCTGGGGTGTGCAAGTGAGGGTACAGTTGTTTGATTTCATCTTCAGGTATTTGACCTGAAAACTACTACTTCCTAGAAGTGGTTAGAAAACCTGCTCCTTTCTTGGTACTTCAGCTGAAGAGTGCTGGCTTTCTAAGGGCTTCTTTTGCCTGTGCCTCCAGGTCTTGGTAAATATTGCTCCAGAACTCTGATATTATGGCATTACTCATAAAGCATTTTCTTTATGTGACAAACAGAAAACAGAATCACGTTCCTCACGTAGCTCCATGCACCCAAGGTCTCAGAAACATCCACCTTCTGCCTCCCTGTCAGCGTCTGCTCACGCTTGGCTTGTTACACTGCAGTGACTCTACCTGTAATTCTACATCACAGCATCAACAAATAGGATAGCATGTATTAGAAAACATATTGATTTTGTATTGAACATGTAGAAACTGTTATCCTGTGATATTCCCTGGACAATCCAACTAACCAATTTTATATGTTTTTAAAACATTACATTAGGTATTTTACATAATCTAGAAATGGGGAGCTGGGGAGACAGCTCTGTAGAATAAGCGCTTTCCTGGCAAGCACAAGGGCCTGGGTTCAATCCCTGGTTTTGCAAAAAAAAAAAAAAAAAAAAAAAAAAGCTCCTCATAATCTAGAGATGATTTGAAGCACACAAAATGATGTGCATAGAGTATATGAAAATACTATACCATTTCACATGAGGGCCTTGCACAGACATGGCATTGGTATCTGCAGGCATCCTGGAAACAGGATCCTAAGATCCAAGAGACAGCTGCACAATGGCCAAAGCTTTGAGTTGTATTAGGTGGAATAAAAGGGGAAAGATCTATTCCATTTTCCTGGCAGTTCACCTTTGTTCTTTGGACCATTCAATGCTTCCAGTAAAAACTAGGACTCAGTTTCATTGGTAATGCTCAGGACACAACAACATTTAAGACCTAGGATTTCTTGCTTTTTTCTTTTAATCTTTTTGTTTTGTTTAAGATAACCATTTAAACACATTCTCAGAAAAAAGTTTTACATAAAGAAGTGAAGTTGTAGCAACTCCACACAGAAAATATAAGCATTACCCTTTGCCAGCATGTGCTCATTAATGTTTTAAAATGTAAAGACTAGAGTGTGTGGTGATGAGTTTCTTCCATTGACACCAGATCAAGTAAGGCCGATATCCTTTCCTTACCTATAGCAGACACAGGAACTGCCTGGTTTAGCACTGGGTACACCTCCTGGACCACCTCTAAGAAATGTGTTGCTAGGTGACTTCTGGCAGGCAAGGACTAGGTGGTAACAAATATGAGACTTCATGTCGTGTACACAGTCAGTGGTTCACTGCAACATAATTATTTGATACATCATGGTACCTATATGCTAAGGTGTTCTAGATCTAGTCCTGTCTGAAAATAGAAGTCAAAGCTTACTTCATGACTCACAAAAACCCCCTTCCCACAGCAGGTCTATGATTTAATGTTCATAGTCAATGTTGTAAAACATTTAATGTCTTAATTATAGGAACATATGTATGTTAAGCCTCAAAATTTAAATCCTAGCCCAATAAAAAAACTGAGATTCAGGGCATATCATAAACTGCTCTTCTATTTTACAATTTCACAGTTATTCTTCATGCCCTTTATGTCACTGTAGTTTTAACTTTTATTCAGTGTTTTCAAAAGAGATTCCTAGCAAAATGCTCTTACAATAAAAATAACTTCTTTGTGGTTTTGCTTCATTATCAAGATCTGAAATGTTTTGCCAAACATAAGTTGGCTGGAAAAGTCTGGCAAGCCTGAGAAGAGGCTTGGAAAGGTGCTGAAATATGTCCCTGGCATGGTACCATAGTTTGTTATGTAAGGAAATGGGGCTAGACTGTATCATCTGAGTATTTTCCACCATTACCACTCTCCAAGGTCATCTACAGTGCACAGGTAATGTGACACTTGCTGAATCCATCACTGCACTTAGTATTCACAGGAGCACACCAAGAGGATGCCTTGAGTGACAGGGAGCTCTATGGAAGACTCCAGTCTCAGAAACCTGGCCCTGGAGACCTCAAAAGTCTTGACTTAAGCCAATGAACTTAGAAGCATGGAGAGAGAGGGCATTGGACTGCGTGCAGAAGTGCTCACTCTGGACTCCACCAGTGATGTATCCAGCAGGGAGTTTTAGTGGTTAGATTTGGCCACTTAGTCAGCTGTCCCTGTAGGCTAGAGCCACAAGCTCCACTACAAGCTGCAAAAGGATTCTGGGTACATGATAGGTGACTCGTTGTAGTTTCATGCCCAGTATTTGTCCTTCATCATTTTCACCAATTCTAGGTTTTCTGACTTAGATTCCAAATTAAAATTCAATGGAAGTCCTCTGACAGCATCCCCTGGGGAGCGACTGAGTCAAATTTGTGGACAGAGTGTGTAAGGAACAGGATGAGCTGCTATGCGGGATCAGAGTTCAAGATGAAACTGAAGCATCAGACTGACCCGTCCACACAAACAGGAAGTAGAGGTGCACTTGGAGGTCAGAAAGGGATGTGGTCCAGAGTGATGCCCTTCTGGTCCCAAGTGCCTGTGCCCCATAGGGATTCAGAGACCAGCTGTCAGGGAGGCCTTGAGGGGCAGCAGCAGCCATGTGCCTAGGACCTGGCAGCCGACCAGGCAGCAAGATTCAGAGACCAGGATCAAGAAAACCTCTTCACAAATGCTGCCAAGGGCTCAGTTTAGTGACCAACCACATACAACTCCAAGGTCTGCACATGCTTCCTGTGGGTGTAGCAACCAATGCACAGGGCCACAGCCTAGACCCAGCAGGTGGAGGCCAGGGTGTGCACCTGGCTGGAGTGAAGAACATTGTGCTAGTATGTCCTTCCTCCATATTGAAGTCAGTATTCACCACGCACTGCACACAGCCTAGGTTCTCAGCAGACAGCAGAAAGGGACACGCTCACTGAACGTGGCTCACCACAGCACACCAAAACAGAGAAGAGTGCTTATGTTAAGACCTCACTGCAGGAAAGGACATGTTGTCCTTGACACCTCTGAAGATGCTTCTGTTGCTCAGACACACATGCCATGGTTTGCGCCACTCTCTGGGGCAGCTGTGGCAGTGTGCCCAAGTTTTGGTCGCATCATGTAGAGTCCCAGCGTTTTCAATCCTGTGCCTGAGGGAAGTGCCCTGCTCCCTCACCCAGGCCACAGCACACCTTGCAGTAGCTCTGCTGCAGCCTCTCACGTGCCTGGGATTGTCAGTTTGTGCTGTGGTGAGCCACGTTCAGTTGTGCAGTGAAGTTCAAATGGAGGTGAGTGTGTGTGGGACAATGGTGTTCTGCCTGTCACTGTAAGTTTTTTGTAGCTCCACATTTACCCTAAATTTTGATTATTCCAGCAGCTCAGTGGTAAGGTGCTTACTGGCCCCATAATTGATCTCCAATATCACAAAAATTTTAAAAAAGAACTTATATTCTATTGAGAATAACAGATGGTAGACAACAAATAACCCAGAGCGTAATTCTCAGAAATGGCAGATGGTAAGCAGAAAACTGAATAAGAATCACAGCATTGAACGTAGTAGAAAGAAATAATATTAACTATTCTATCATATCTGAGAGAAAGTCTTACTGGCAAGAAGAAATTGCAGCAGTACAATGAAACCAGCAGTCATGCCACCCAAAGGTTCTGTGACAGGGTGCAGGAGATGAGCAGGGTGTGCAAAGGCCCTTGGTGGGGAGAACTCAGCTGGCTCAGAGAGCAAAAGGGCAGTGCGTCAGCCAGGAAGCATGGGCAGGAGGACAGCAGGCAGCAGGCTGGTGTTACGGGACCACACGGGCTCGCGTGAGGACGTCAGAGCTTATCTGAAGTAAAATGAGGTATCATTAAAAGACTTTTAATAGAATCATCTGGAGACTATGTGGGAGAGCATCACTGATCAGCACCAAGAGAGGAGGGTGAGGAAGAGGAGGTGGCGGAGGAAAAGAAAGAGAAAGACAAGGAGAAGCGGTAAAGGACTTGACTGGACTTCATGCTACAAAAATTGCTCTGGCCAGATGCACAGCACACGCCTGCAGACCCAGCAACTGTGAAGTAGGACATGGGACTTGGGAGTTCAGAGATGGCTTCAGAGTCCATCTCTAAGGAAAGAAGAAAAGAGAAAGGAATGGGAGAACAGGAAACAGAAGAGAGGAAAACAGAGGAAGAAGAAGGGGAGGGAAGAGGGAGGGGAGGATGGGGAGGGGAGGAGAGAGGAAGGGAGGGAAGGAGAGACGGGGGCGAGTGGGGAGGTGAGGGGAGTGGGAGGAGAGTAAAG
>PVKA01049273.1:0-13291 GCA_004027165.1 Ctenomys sociabilis | reverse complement strand
ACTGCAGGCCCCCAGGGATGGAGCCCCTGGCCCATGTGCCTGCTTGCAGGCACTTTAATCTGCTGAGCTATTTGGCCAGCCAAAGCATATCCATTTTTCTACAAATGGCTCAAATTTATCTTTATGGCATAGTAGGGGTGTTAAGTACATGTACTTCCTCCATTCATCTAGTGGTGGCCTCTAGGCTGTTTCTAAGATTTGGTTATCATAAATTATATTGCTATGCACACAAATGCACGTATATCACTTTTTTTTATTAAAACCTGTACAACTTTTAGTCTGATGTTATTGGTACATTTAAACAAACATGATCCAACACAATAAGCCACATCTTTAGCTCCAGTCCCACATTCAAACAGAAGCCTTTAAGAAAACTATCTTCATGTGTCACAATGTAAAAACTGGAATACTAAATCTATCGATTTTCCTCATATCCTGTGCTTTATATCAACTTCAGTCTCAGAACAAAACTGACTAGTTAGCACTATCGCGTTATTTTGTGTTAGGTTACCATAACTTCCGGAGTGGCTTTGTTTTCTGAGTCTCACTGCGCAATCCAGGCTTCCTTCTTCCTGCTCAGCGTCAGGAGTCCTGGGGTAAGAGGGCCAGCGGCAAGGCTCCTTCTTACGCATAATCCACACTCATGCCGAATCATGAGTTCTGGGTTGCAAAAGAGGACCTATTCTGACCCTTTTCATTAAGCACATCACTTTTTTTTTTCCTTTTGGCTGGCGCAGGCTGCCTTAAGGGCAGGTCTGGTAAGGCCGGAGGAGCTGGGGATCCAACCAAACTATCCTGTGCCTGACTGCATTTGGATACACAGGCACTTAAACATCTGGGCTAGTCAGCAGGCCCCCCAAGCACATCACTTTTAAATGATGCCTTTAATTGTTTTGGGAAGACACCCGGAAGAGGTCAAATGAAATTTCTAGTTTTAGTTTTTCAAGGAATCTCCATCGTGGTTGTACCAGTTTACATTTCCACAAATAACGTTAGAAGGGTTTTTTTCCTCCCACCCACAGCACCATCAGCACTTGATGGTAGCCATTCCTTCTGGAGTAAGATGCTATCTCAGTGTGGTTTTAAGCTGCACTTCTCTGAAGACCAGTGATGTTGGACATTTTTTCATATATTTATTGGTCAGCTCAACCTCTGAGAAATGTGTAACCATTTCCCTTGTTCCACTTGTGATTGGATATTTTATTTGGGAGATTTAAATTTTTTTAATTTTTTGTATATTCTAGATGTTAGTCCTCTGTCCAGTGAATAGCTGGAAATCTTTTTTTGCCAAACAATCAGTCTTCGATTGTTTCCTTTGCTGTGCAGATGCTTCTCAATTTGATATGACTCCCTTTGTTAACTCTCAGTACTATCTCTTATCCCATTGGGGCTTAACTATGCCTATGTCTTCAAGAGTTGTTCCTATTTTATCTTCCAGCAGATTCAGTGATCTGTGTAAACATTTAGATCTTTGATCTAGGGCTGGGGAGATAGCTCAGCAGCTTACGTGCCTGCCTGGCAAGCACAAGGTCCTGAGTACCCAAAAAAAAAAAAAAGATCTTAGATCTGTTTTGATTTTAGTTTAGTACATGGTGAGATCCGTGGGTCTAGGCTCAGTCTTCTACAGGTAGATATCCAGTCTTCTCAGCACTGTTCATTGAAGAGGCCCTCTTTTCTCCAGTCCATTTTTGGCCCCTTTGTTAAAGACCTAACAGCTGAGTATGCTTGGGGGTCTGCACCATCTGTTCCACTGATCCACATGTCTGTTGTGCCCGTACTATGGCATTTTTAATCATAGTAGCTTTGTAATATAACTGCAAATCTAGGACAGGGCTGCCTCCTGCTTGGCTATTGTAGCCCAGGATTTATTTTGCAGCTCTGGATCTCTTCTAGTTCCATATTGTCTCATTGCTGAGACAAAATACCCAGCACCCAAAATGTAGGAAGGAAAGGTTTATTTAACTCACAGTTAGTGGAAGTTTCAGTCTGTACGTGGCTTGCTCAAGGTTAGAGTAACACAAGGGAATCGGCAGCAGTTCATGGCGGCAGAAAACAGAGAAAAGCAAAGGAAGGAGCAGCAGCTGCAGGGCCTATCAAGCCTCTCCCTTCCTTCCACACCGACTGTGAAGATCGGAGCTCCGGAGTGGTGCAGCTGCTGAGATCAAGTTCCTCTGAGGAAGGGGCTCGCATACTCCTTCCTCAAGCCCTTTATGTACTCTCTAAGCACTGAGTCAGGACCCGGCCCTCCCCCCCCATAGGGTTTGGAGTTGCTAAGTTGATCCAGCTGTTTCGGACCCCTCAAGTTGACACAATGTATCAACCACTATAAGTATGAATTTTAGGACTGTTTTCTCGATCTAGGAGACATGCTGTTGATATTTTGATCATGTTAAATCTACATATCATGGACCGGAGAGATAGCTCAGCACTTTTAGCACCTGCCTGTCAAGCACAAGGTCCTGAGTTCAATCCCTGGCACAAGAAAAAAAAAAAAATCCACATATCACTGCACATCAGTTTTGGAAGTCTAGCCATCTGGCTACCCAGGAACATGAGATACCTTTCCATTTTCTGATGTCCTCTTTAATCTCTTTATATCAGAGTGATGTATTTTTCAATTTTTAAAAAAATATATTTATTTATTTGATTTGTTTTTTGTTTTTGTTTGTTTGTTTTGTGGGACTGGGTATTTATTTATTTGATACAGGGTCTTGCTATGCAGCTCAGACTTGTAGTGATCCTCCTGTCTCAGCCTCCCAGCACCCGGTTTGGGGCTGGCAAGGCATACAGTACTGGGGATCAAACTCAGGTCCTCGGGCTTGCCAGACATGTGCTTAGGCTGCTGAGCTATCTCCCCACCCCCAAGAGTGATGTAATTTTCATTGCAGAGGTCTTCTACTTCCTTTTCAACCCTCTCTTGTTATAGAGCTGTCAGCTGTGCCCCTACCGATGGGTAAGGCAAAGGATCAAACCTTTGCATTCCTGCACATTTGTATATGTATATTGATCCATGCTATCTTATATGATCTATCTGCAAAACTGAAGTTTTAAAGGTCAGACATGAGCCCCACCCTGTAACTAGTCGTGTTCGTATGAGGCCTTAACTTTAATAACACAGCAACCTAAAATTACCTCACTTTTTTGCAAGGGCCTGTGAGAATAGGTGGAACCATGGTCGCTGCTCTACAAATCAAGGCTGAAGCCCAGGCAGGGCTGTGGGTAGCTGATCCCAAGGCAGGGCTGTGGCTTCTGATTTGGAACTGGGGCCCTCAGTCCTGCCCACATGGCTGGGGCTTGAGAATGAAGCCCGTGGAGGCACCTATTATCAGTCATCCAACATGAGTCAAAGCACATGCGGCCTGCCCTGCTGGGGCTCGCATTCTGGGGGAGACAAGAGCACACGACCACACATCACAGCAAGCACCATCCAGGAAAAGCCCGCGCTGCCTCAGAGGTGGCGTGGCTGGCACAGTTTTGCGGGGGAGGGGGAGATTGACAGAGAAGTTTCCAGGACAGAGGTGGGTCCGCTGAGACCAAGAGCTACGAGGGGAGCTGTGAAGCTGCAGTCCACGTCAGGGTGATCAATGTACAGTGAAAACGTTTATCACCTTAGTTTGAGAGGCAAGGGCCTGTGAGAACAGATGGAACCATGGTCCTGCTCCACCCATAGCAGTTGCTTTAGACCTGGGGCAAGGCACGAACAGCATGATGGGAACTCATGGTAGAGCAGAACTGCTTACCTCATGGTCAGGGAGTGCTGAAGCTGAGGTCCCTTTGTCCCCTTCAAGCACACAGCCCCGATGACTACAGACCTGCCACACAATGCCCCTCTCTTAAAGATTCCACTTCCTCCCAGAAGCTCCACTCTGCAAGTTCAGGCCTTTAAGACATGAGCCCCTTGGACCCTGAAGTTATGGAGCCGAGCAGGCCCAACTTTTGGGAAGGAGGAGGTGGAGGACACAGAACGTGTACTCTGAGAATGAAATGTTACTCATGAGCTCCTTCTCTGTCAACCCATCAGCCATGGAGTGTCCACAAGAGCCCAGTGTGGTATCATGTGGTCAGGAAGGGCACTCCTTGGCCTCAAGAAACTCACAGCCTGGTGGCGCAGGCCTGTAATCCCAGCACTCAGGAGGCTGAGGCAGGAGGATTGTTGTGAATTTGAGACCAGCCTGAGCTACAAAGTGAGTTTAAGGCCAGCCTGAACTGCATAGTGAGACCCTGTCTCAAAAAGACAAAAAAAAAAAAAAAAAAAAAAAAAAAAAAAAAAAAAAGAAAGAAAGAAAGAAAGAAAGAAAGAAAGAAAGAAAGAAAGAAAGAAAGAAAGAAAGAAACTCACAGCCTGGTGAAGAAGTGGCAACAACCCAGAACAAGCAGAGAGCACTGGAAAGGTGTGGGAGGAAGGACAAGGGACTGAACTGGGTGTGATTTGTTTGGCAGATGGCAACATGGTAAAGACCTGACAGGGCAGGGGACGAGGTGGGCATACGGAGAGCCAACCTTGGTCCTGGGCTCCTCATGGCTCTGGAGCCCAGCTCTGCCATGGGGTAGGTGGGTGACATTGAGCAATTTATTTTTTTCTCTTTGATCCTCAGTTTTCTAATCTGGAAATCATGTGTGACTCCTATCCCTGGTGTGGCTGCCAATATTACAGGAAGTGAGACACCCATGGGTCTTGGAGAGTGAAACACCTGTGGGCAGCACCTGAGGGGGATTTCCAGGGGGCTATGGTTACCAGCTTGGCCTGCTGGGTAATGACCAGCTTGGAGCCTCTGAACAGCAGCCCGAACCTCTACCGTATTATTAGCGATCTTAAGGAAATGATCTTTGGATTTGGTGGAAACCACACTGTGGTCACGCTCCCACGATGAAGGGAGTGCTGAGGTTTGTGAAATGCTTCTCCCTCTGCTGCAGCTCTCTTCTCCCAGGATCTTGGAGCAGATGTCATTCCACTGGGGCAGCCAGCTTTCAAAGGACCTAAGCAGAATCCAAAACCCTTTGATTTACCTCCTGAGGCAGCAGAGATGAACAAGAGGGCAGCCCAGGCCCCTCTCTGGGGAAGTGCCTCCCAGAGCCTGGCTGTCCCTATAAGCAACAGGGGACAGGTCGTAGCTGAGAGTATGCAGAGGGCATGTCCACAACTGCTGATGCTGAGCAGGACTCGGGCCTGGCTCCTGGACCCCAGACATGTGCTGAACAAGCTCACGCATGGGTGATAGTCTCTCTTTCTGGATTTTAGGGTTGAAGAAGGCGATGGCTCAGGGAATAAGCACTTCTCTGGCAAGCACAAGGGCCTGAGTTCAATCCCTGGTTCCACCAAAAAAGAAGAAGGAGGAGGAGGAGGAGGAGGAAGAGGAGGAGAAAGAAGAGGAAGAAGGCGGCTACTGGGCATTCAGAGGTTGCAGAGCTGGTCAGTGGTGGATGTGGACAACATCAGAGCCCCCCTGTCCTCACACAGATGGGGTGTTCTTCCACTATACCCTTTGCTTCTTGGATTCCTGGGAGTTCTTCGAACCCCTGCTGGGTGAAGATAGTGCAATGCCCTTGCCACCTGAGTCTCCTCCCAGCAGGTGAACAGGGGCAGCTCCTATGTGCTGCTGTGGGTGGCTTCACACCCACACTGATCAGCCTCATCTTCTGGGGACCAGTGTGCTGTTTTATTCTCCTAGGACCCAGTGGGGATTTCATTCATCTCTTGATCACTGTCATCCTGAAGTCCCTGGGTAGAGGCCGTTTGCAGGGCGAGAAGGGTGGCAATGAACCTTTTATTGTAATAAATCATGTCACTGACATCCTCACCACATTGTGTACCCTTCCTTGAATAATATGGGGCACATGTATTACCTTCTTGGCAGCCAACAAGTGATGATGAGGACATTTTCTTGACAGTGTTTATCGTCTAGAGTAGTGAGAGCTCCAGGTTCAGCCTTCCTGGCAGAACACGACCCGAGCCTGAGTGCACTCAGGCGAAGATGAAGGCTGAGGAGAGCAGCAATCCCTGCTCTGCGGGCCGCTCCTCACAAGGGCCTCCTTGCCTGAGAGCTTTGAACTCCACAAAGTGTTTTCACCCCCTCGCCAAGACTGCCCAACTAGCACAGCACCTAGCAAAGCGGAACCACAGTAAGCATCATAAATAAATGGGGAAATAAACGGACAGCATCATCTCATGGAACCCATAAAACTGGGACTAGGAAGGCTCCATTCTCACAATTTTGCAGATTTTATGGGGAGTTGTCACCTTGGTAAATCCCTCATAACCTGGCATAGCAGTTTTACAGATCCATCTCCCAGGTTCCTGTTAATCTCCTTGCAGAGAACAGGGATGCAGCACGTGGGGGTGCACACCAGTAATCCCAGCACTCTGAGAGGCTGAGGCAGGAGGATTTAGTAACTTGAGGGGCTGAGGATTGCAAAAGCCCTGGTTCAATCACTGGTGCCCCATCCCCCACCCCTGACACTTCTCAGGTGGGGGCTGAGGCTTGACCTTGAGCCCAGAGACAACCACTGCTTACCAACTGCGACAACTTCCTGCCCCACCTTCGCGTGCGCAGTTTGTACCCTCTGGTCAATGTTTAACCTTCTGTGCTGTGGAGGCCTCATGCACAGTCTGCCAGCTTCTCCCTGTGAGTACTTTACCATGGCCAGGCGAAGCTGCCATGTCACTGAAAGCAGCCCGGTGGAGCCACTCCAAGCTGTCACACACCCCGACGGAGCAACTTTCTCTCCGCTTAAGGTGAACTCCTGGGGGCCCGGGCGTCTCCCACGCAGCCTGCCCTGTGTGGGCACTGAGGCTGCACAGAGGTGTCCCATCCGCATTGTCGCCTTTCCCCCTCCCTCAGTGCTCTTCCCTGGGCCCAGGGAGCTGGCCTGGGAGCTGAGGCATCCGCACCCCAGGTGGGGCCTCCTCACAGCGCAGGCCAGGCCTCGGATCCTCCTCTGAGTCTCCCGCTCCAGCATCATCTCCAAGCCTGAGTTCGTCTCTTCCTGTCTCAGGGTATCCAGAGGTCTGGGCTGCTGCCTCCACAGGGGTCAGCTGGAGAGATAGAGGAGGCAGTGGGAGGGCCCCCCCCCTCGGGCCTGCGAGGGGCCCCCCCCTCGGGCCTGCGGGGGTTGTTCAAAACAGAACCTGCTGAAATCCCAAAACTGTGAAGAACCCTGGAAAGCTGGCAGTTGATCACACTCTCCAGGGCTACAGCTCTGAGTGCTACTGTTTCCCTTAAAGATACAAAATTTCATTAAACAAAGTAATGGGGGCCAGGGAGATGGCTCAGCATCATAAGCACCTGTGTGGCAGGTCCTGAGTTCAATTCCTGGTACTGAAAAAAAAGGAATTGCACAATGGTTGTATTGCATGATGTTATCCTCAAATTAGTTGTTGTTGTTATTTTTCATGGGCAGAATAGATTTATTGAGGGAAAGAAAGCTCCTGCCCAAGAGAGGGGCAGTAGGGGGGCCCCGAGTGGGTAGTTCCCCCAAATTAGATGTTTAGGTTAACAAATATAAACCTGAAACATCTGTTAAAAAACAAAGCAAAGGGCCGTCCAGATAGCTCAGCAAACTAAAGTGCCTGCTTAGGCAGAGCACAGTGGCCCCGCCCCCACAGCGCGCTGAGCAGTTGAGACTGTACGTGGTGGCACGTGCCTGTAATCTTAGCTCTTGGGAGGCTGACAACAGGAGGATCACTATAAGTCCGACCTATGTAGTGAGTCCCTGTAGACCCTGCACTGGATACATTAAAAAAAAAAAAAAAAAAAAAAAAAAAAGCTACTGTGACTAGGTGCTATTTTCCTTAAACATTAGCTGGAGTTTTCTGCCATGGCTCCTACAAGGTGTGCGCGCACCTCGCACCTGCAGAGCCGGGGTGCGGAAAAAGTGGGTTTTGGCGCCATCTGCTGGCTATTTCTGGGTTTGCACAACATGGACATATTCAATGAAGCATATTTGAATACCTGACATCTTGGTCTTCTAAATGTGTACCGTTTCTAATGTCACATCAATTATTTCTATACTCTCTTTAAAACAAATTTTCTTTAAAAAGTTAAAAAAGAGACAAGAATAAAAATTTAAGATCTCTTGAAAGCAAGTGGTAATAGCCAACCATATGTCCAATCTTATAGAACTGCATCTGTTAATCTGAGCAACAGATTTGACAATAAAATATATCAACCACTGTTAATGAGCTATTCTTGGTTTGAAAATCTGTAACATATGTACGGTTGTATGTTTCCCTGTTTCTTTCTGATTTTTGTTCTTGCTTTGCTTTTACTTTTCAAAATAAATTTGAATTTCAAAAAAAGAAATTTTCAAATTAATTTTTAAAAAAATAAAATGTGGGCCAGGGAAATGGCTCAGTGGAATAAGCGCTTCCATGGCAAGTGTAAGGGCATGAATTCAACCCCTGGTTCCACCAAAAAAAGAAAATGTTACAGCCCCAATTTTTTTTTATTTTTGTTTGATAACGGGGACTCAGCTAAATTGCTAAATTTCCCAGGCTAGACTCGAACTTGTGATCCTCCTGCCTCAGCCTCCAGTGTGTTGGGATTATAGGCGCAGGAAACTATGCCTAGCGAAAAAGATTGAATTTTAATCTTATTTTTCATGCTCCAGCCTGCTTTTCCTTATAAATACAATGTCAACTCAGGATACTTGGACTTGATTTTTGGATTTTACGATAATATGAAAGCAATACTTCCTATAGCTGTACATTCGAGCAACAAACAATTGAAAACTGAAAAAAATGACAGCTTTCACTTTAAAGATATGAAATAGACAGGGATAAGTATAACAGGAAACATGCAAGACTCCTATATTAAAAAGTACAAAACAAGGCCAGCGAGATGGCTCAGTGGAATAAGCGCTTCCCTGACAAGTGCAAGGGCCTGGTTCAATCCCTGGTTTATAAAAAAGTACACACAGCTGTGGCAGAAGTAGACGCCACACTTCACATTTTGAATTTTCTTCTCCCCCAGGCCAGCAATCTGCAGCACTGTCCCCTCTCTGGACACTCCACTCTGTGACACTCTCTTATAATATTTTTATTTTTTATTTTATTTTTTTAAATTTTTTTGTAGAAATGGGGATTTAACTCAGGCCCTTGCACTTGCCAGGGAAGCATTCTACTGAGCCATCTCCCGAGGCCCTCTCATATTTTCAAGTCAAGGAGCACAACATGGCTTTCCAGGAAAAGCAGCCCAGCACCTCCTCTGAGAAAGGGGAATGGGTTCTTCCAGCAACCTCTAAAGCCAGGTGACCACAGCAAAATGCAAAGGAGAGCAGGTGCTCCAGCTGACGTCTGGGCTGGAGCCAGGACTTCCGGTGACCTGGTGCGGCCGGAGCACTCCCTGGACAGGAGACACGGCAGAGCCCACCCAGCTGGAGCCCCGGACTTCCACCCACAGCAAAGCGCAGAGGCCATGCCGCGAGCTCAGGGTGCCTCCTCTGCTGGGTTTTCTTTCCTCCAAATTCCTCCTCTGAAATTTACGTGTAGGACAATGGATGATAGATATTTTGTCTCACGTCAAAAACACTAGCCCTGTTTTCATAGCAATGTTACTTGGTCTCTGACCTCAGTATTTTTCAACAGCCATCTCCCTGCCCCCTCACAGGCTCTGTGACATGAGTGGAACACTGCTCCTAGTGCCACTGAGGAGAAACTGAGGCCCAGAGGAGGCTGAGTCACCAGGCCAACCCAGGCTGGCCCCTTCAGCTCCCAGGCTGGGTGCCATACCACAGTGTGGGCTGCGGGGTACCCCTGAGCCATGGGACCTTGCCAGTGGCAGTAACAGAGCCACCTTCATAAAGCCAAAGGCAGCTGCTGCCATACCCACCTGCCCCAGGTCATCCACCTGCCCAAGTCACCTGAGCAGGTGCTGCACCCAGATCCGCAGGATGTGTGTTGAGCACCTATGGTGCCAGCTGTGCAGAAGACTGAGTCAGGCTGGGTCCTGCTGTCCTGGGGGCTCTCAGGGAGATGGGGTAGGACAGGGAGAAACAGCCACAGCCAAGAGTAGGATGGGTGATCATGAGGAGGCCACCAAGGAGGACCATCCCTTCAGAGAGGGACCAACAAGCTGCTTCGAAGGCTTGGAAGGGAAGAGTCAGGGTGGAAAACAGTCTGAGCTGGCACAGTGGCTATGAGGCCATTCACATGCACACACACACACACACACACACACGCACGCACGCACGCATGCACAGTTCCTCCAGGGATGAGAACACGGCGTGTACACAGTTAGTATCACCATTTTTACTCAGCACTGTGCTGCAGATTTTAGACAATATGTCAAGCAGGAAAAAAAATCTACACTTAAGCCAGGTGTGTGGAGCACAGTGCAATCAATCCCAATACTCAGGAGGCTAAGGCAGGAGGATTGCTGTGAGTTTGAAGCCAACCTGGGCTACAAAGTGAGTTCAAGGTTAGCCTGAACTACATAGTGAGACCCTGACTTGAAGAAAAAAGAATACAATCCATACCTATATTGGAAAATAAGAAAATTGTCTTTAACATTCAGTATAATTTGTCTTAGCAGGAAATCTGAAGTCTTTTAGAATGAATAAATGGGGCCTGGGGAGGTGGTTCAGTAGAATAAGAGCTTCCCTGGAAAGTGCAAGGGCCTTTGTTCAATCCCCAGTTCCAAACAAAAAAGAAAAAAAATCAGAATGAATAAGCGAATGTTAGCTAAGTCAGAAACACAAGGCCAGTAAACAAAATTCAGCTGCACAATCTAGCAGCAAACACTTGAAAATTGGAAAAAAAAAACAAAATAAAACTATTTTCAGTTTAAAGGTTGAAATGCATAAGGTCGGCGCTGGAGAGATGACCCAGTAGAATAAGTGCTTTCCTGGCAAGCACAAGGGCCTGAGTTCAATCCCCAGTTCCACCGGAAAAAAAAAAAAAAAAAAAACAAAGAAAGAAAGAAAGAAAAGAAAAAAAAAATGCATAGGGTCAAATTTAGCAACACCCATACACAACACCCTACTCAAAACCACAAAACAGCCAGCCAGATATGATGATGCACATCTGTAATCCCAGAATTTGGGAGGCTAAAACAGGAGTGCTGCATATTCTAGGTCAGCACGGGCTACATAGTAAATTCAAACCAGCCTGAGCTACACAAGATCCTGGCTCAAAAACAAAACAAAGTACCAAACAGTTGGGACAGAAATTAAGAAATACCAAAGTAAACAGAGATACCCTGTTTTTGTCACCTGATTTCAGGTTTTTGTTTTGTTTTGTTTCGTTTTTTGAGACAGGGTCTCTCTCTGTAGCGCAGGCTGATTTTAAACTTGTATGTGTAGCCCAGGCTGGCCTCAACTCATGAGAATCCTCCTGCTGTGAGCCTCCTGAGTGCTGGCATTATAGATTTATGCCACCACATCCAGATGATTTCAAAATCTATTATGAAGATGCAATAGGTAGAAGAAACTAGATCACCGAAAGTGTGATGAGACTTATACGGTTAATTGCTTTTTGATGAGGACCCACATAAAGAATAGTTGTTTTTGCAAATTGATGCTGAAATAAGTTCATGATGATATGCAAATACCAAGAACCTCATATACTGGCTCATGCTGGTAATCCTAGCACTCTGGGTGACTGAGGCAGGAAGATCATAACTTTAAGTCTAGGCTGGGCAATTTAGTGAGATCATGTTTCAAAAGGGGGAGAGGCTAGGGCCGACCAGATAGCTCAAAAAAGTGCCTGCTCAGGCAGACACAGGGGACAAGGGTTCAATCCCCAGCCTGCTGTGCCGGCCCCACGCCTGGGGCACACTGAGCCAGTGAGTGCCTGTTATCCCAGCGCTTGGGAGACTGAGAAACAGGAAGATCACTACGGGACTTATCTGTGTAGTGCGACCCTGTAGACCCTGTGCTAAATACATTTAATATTCTTTTTTTTTTGGCGGAACTGGGGATTGAACTCAGGCCCTTGCACTTGCCAGGGAAGCGCTTATTCCACTGAGCCATCTCGCCAGCCCCCTAAATACATTTGACAGACAGACAGACAGACAGACAGACAGACAGAGAGGCTGTTCAATCCCCAGTATCAGAGGACAGTGAACTCAAAACTGATCTTAGACCCTAACTGTACCTAAGAATTATTTTTTAAATATTTATTTATTTATTTTTGTATTTTAGTACAGGGTCTACTATACAAATCAGACTCGTAGTGATCCTTCTGTTTTCAGCCTTCCAAGGGCTGGGATTACAGGCACTTGTCACCCCACCCAGTCTCAGTCACCATCTCAGTGTAACCTGGGGTGGGGCTGGCATGGCACGATGGGAATCAAACTCCTGGCGCTGAGCCTGCCTAAGCAGGTGCTTTAGTCCGCTAAGCTATCTGGCTGGCCCTAAAATTTTTTAAATCTTTTATCTATTTATTTGATGTAGGATCTCACTACACAGTTAATACTCATAGGGATCCTCTTGTCTCAGCCTCTCCAGCACTGGGATTACAGGCATGCGCCACCATGCCGGGTTTCGATGGCTGGCACGGTGTACCCAGGGTTCTGGGGATCGAACCTGAGTCCTTCTGTTTGTCAGGCAGGCACTTAGACCGCCGTGCTACCTCCAAAGCCCCTAAGAATTGTTTTAATTGGATATAGAAAGACTGATAGAAAAGAAAATGATGGTCTTGAAAGAAGAAGCTTTTAAGATACATCCTCTCAGAACAGGAGGCCCTACACGCCACACAGAGGAGTACGAGGCAAAGTCAAGAGTGGGCAGTAGTCACTTTCTCGCTCCAGGAGCACAACACCTACACCGCATCTTAAAGGAGGAGCATTCACTTTGGGTCATGGGTTCCGTGATTCAGTCCACGGTGCCTCGGTGCCGAGGCAGGAGTATCATGGTGGAAGGGGCTAGTGGAGGAGACTGCTCATGCCGCCGCAGCTAAAAGAGGAAGGGGAGCGTGGGAGAAGGCCAGCCTTTCGAAGTCGTGTCCCCAGCGACACGCCTGCCTCCTCCAGCCAGAGCCCGCTCCTTGTAGGGCCTTCCGCCACGGACACATCCACCGGTGAGCACCGCGCCCCCCCGGGTCCCATCACTTCCCAAGGCACCCGCCCCTCCACACGTGAGCCCAGGGAACACGACAGGTCTAAACCACAGAGGGGACCGCGATGGGTGTTTATCGTGGTCTTCACAGGGAGAGCCAGGGAGGCGAGGAAAGCAGGCTGGTCAGGCTGCCAGTAGAACACTGTGGTCACTTACACAGCCGGGAGGGTGAGCAGGAGGACGGAGCAAGAGCCAAGTTTCTGTGTTGTTGTTGTTTTTTTTTTTTTTTTTTTTTTTT
>PVKA01049272.1:0-13343 GCA_004027165.1 Ctenomys sociabilis | reverse complement strand
TCATAGTGATCCTTCTGCTTTCAGCCTCCCCAGTGCTGGGATTACAGGTGTGCACCACTATGCCCAGTCTGTGTCCAGCTCAGAGTGCCTGGGGGTGGGGCTGGCATGGCATGTGGTACCAGGGATTGAACCCTGGTCCCTGCACTTGCCTAAGCAGGTGCTTAATCTGCTGAGCTATAAAAACTGGATGATTCTTGTTGCCTCTTTGGGAAGTACACCTACTAGAAAGAAGTGTTGATGGGTCTTCTCAGAGGTCCTTACTGGACATCTCTGGCCCCTCCCTCTCACCCTCCTTCTTTCCTCCTCTCCTATCTTACCCTCCCCTTCCTTCTCCTCCCCTCCCCTCCTTCTGCTCCTCTCCTGTTTTTTCCTTTCCTCTTCTTGTTTATTGATGTTATTTTAGTGGCTGTAGTAATTTACATATATAAATATTGTCTATATTTAGATATTATTTTATTTTGACTAATCTTTGTTCATTTTTTCCATTTTGCTTCCATTGGTATTTGTTGATTGGAAGGCTGAATTTAGTTTGGGGATGAATAAGGGCTTGCTCTTTGAGATGACAATAACTTTCCAGAGTCATGGGGACCATTGACTGGACTGGCTCTTAAAGTTTAGAAATGCTCTTATATCTTGTTTACAATTCTAACTTGGTCAAGTGAAAGTCATAGTGAAGAGAAAAAGATAGCACGTGACTGGAGAGAGGAAGGATACGTGGAGACATGAGCTGGGGTGCACAGATCCAGGCTTGCTGAGTCCTGGCAAGTTTACAGATGGATGTTGGCCCATAAACAGCAGGAAAAGCCAGATTTAGTTCATCACTATTAGGGATAGTTGACTAAAGTAGCCAGCATATGTTATTCACAGCTCTCTGTGAAGTGAATAATTTACTCCCTTCTCTCCAATAGAATGAAGTCTGTAAAACCTCTGGGACTCTTTGGATAAAATGCCCTACAAAATGTTAGATGAGTTTTAGTCTTATTACTGAGGAGCTTGGTTAGGATGCAAAATGGGAGCTAAGTTAAATATATAAGGATTTATTACCTAAGGGAGCCCCTTTTAACATAATTATTTTAAGAAAACAAATATATGATAAGAGACTTGAAAGCATCTGTGTGTTATAAATTGTATTTGATAGAGTGATGTTTCGAATGCAGGTGCAGCACATTTCTTTTGGTAAATAATTAATGTTGAATCTGTAGACTTGCAGATCCCCATGTTATCACTTGAGCGCAATGATTTTCGCACACAGTCTCTTGCTAACCCTGTCGCTGCTGAGCCTACAGGTGCACACAGCACGCGCACTGCCCCAGGCACTGAGCTCTGGGGAAACTGGAAGAGCAGGTGGAGAGAGTGTGTGTGTGTGTGTGTGTGTGTGTGCGCACGCGCGCGCTCCTGTGCACACATGGCTCTGTGCCTTGCATGTGTGTCTACCACTGGGGGAAGGAAAGGTAGCTGTGCAGAGAGCTGAGGGGTTAAAAAAAGAGAAGACAGAGTTGGGATTCCACAGAGAACTTTGATCTCCACATTTTCTATGACTATGTACAAGCCACAGTGATGTGATCATTGTACTGATCGTTTTTTTCTCCTTTTTTCTTTTATGTATTTGGTACAGGGTCTCACTGCACAGCTTGAACTCATAGTGATTCACTTGTTTTCAGTCTCTCTAGCACTGGGATTACAGGCATGCGTCACCACACCCGGTCTCGGTGGTCAGCTCAGCATGACGGGGGGCTGGGCCTGTGTGGCCTGTGGTGCCAGGGATGGAACCCTGGTCTCTGCTCTTGCCTAAGCAGGTACTTAGTCAGGTGAGCTTTCTTGGTGACCCTCCATCAAATTGTTGAATGGGAGGGGAATGCCATACTGAACTAACTGACAAAGCACTTTGTATTCCTTGGAGGATGGTTTTATGTTAATGCTGTCTAAGGGACATGTGGCCTTCAAAGGAAGGAAATGAGAAAAGGCAAAATGAAATTTAATAATAAGAGATGTCTTTGAATGAGTTTAGCAGTGTTACCTGGTAGTGTAATTCTAAATAGACAAGAGCTCTTTTTTCTCTCCTTTTCTTTTTTTAAGTTGATATTTTTAGGGCTATAACAATTGATTGTTAGAATATACTTTAACTGGATATATTTTAGAACACTGGGTCAGAATCATAACTGAATTTGAGGTCTGGCCAAATGAGGAAAACATTCTGAATTAAAGATGAAGGCATTTAGCATCTTGTATCTTAGTTTTCCTCTCTCTCTCTCTCTCTTTTTGCTGAACTGGGGTTTGAACTCAGGCCCTTGCACTTGCCAGGGAAGAGCTTATTCTACTGAGCCATCTCCCAGGCCTCTTCCTCTCATTTTTTTTATCAAAGTAGATAAAATCTACTTTCTAATGTACTATGACACATTATAATTTGCATAATTGTATACTTATTATATTTCAATATTTTATATAATTTTGCATACTAGACTATTTAGATACTATTTGTTATATATCTAATCATAATGATGGGCATAAATGGTAATAGCAGCTGCCCACCATCTATCCACTTGGTAGTCAAGAGCTCTGATTTTTGACCACCCCCATAGGGTAATAAAACATTTAGACAAAACATACACACACCACTCTCTCTGTTTTGAAATAACAGTTATTAACAGGTAGTTAATTTTCTTACACAAGAAGCATGCAACATTTAGTAGCACCAAAGTGATTGGTTATTTTTGGAAAATATCCTGAATGTGTCCTGCCATCCCAGAACTCCTCTATGCTATTGTTTTAGGAGAGAGCTAGGCTCTGGGGCACTGGCTGGGTCTGGGTCTGGCCTTGGGGCTCTGTGACAGCTTGTGTTTAGATGGGCTGCCATAACCTCACACAGTCATAGATGAGGCTTTTGCAGAGGTGGCTGGGTCTAGAGGGGGTGATGCTGGAATTGATTTATGATGCAATGCTAGGATCAAGGGCCCTAGGATTAGAGTTATGAGTACTACACAAACTTCTAATCCTAAAAGGCAAAATAGCCTAAAGAAGATATAAGGGCTAGAAAGAACTGTGGTTATCCCTTTCTTGCTTGCCATAAACTACTTCTCCCCTGTGATGCCTATCTGCCATGGCACCCTGCCTTGGAGCCAGCCAATTATGGGCTGAAGCCTCTATAAACTGAGCTAAATAGACCTTTCTCCTTTAACTTATGGGCGTTGGGTAATTTGTCTCAGGTTACAGTTTATGTATCGGTGTCCCCCCCCAAAGCCTCTTATAATCATGGGGCAACTTCTGGAGTTTGTGATTGATTAATGTGGGTGTGGATGCTACATCCACCCTAGGTGGGTGCATTATATTTACATTATAATGTAAGGAGGGGAGAGAGGCTAGCTAGCTGCCTGAGCTGTGGCTCTTTGTGGACAGGTTGTCCTCTGCCATGTGCCACTCTGCCTTGGAGCTGGCAGAGTATGTACCAAAACTTCCACCAACTGTGAGCTCACTATGCTTTCCTTCCTTCATTTTGGGTGTTGGGTATTTGTCAGCAAACTGGTGAGAGCAGAGTAACTGAGACAATCAGTATTAAGAAAAATAACTAAGACAGGGTCACATGTATTGCTCCATGACAATATGTGTAGTGACTGGAGACTCAATTTAAATTAAATGAACTGAGAATTGCAGGGCAGATTCTCCTCTTTCCTTTTCAAGGTTCCAAATGATGATTTCAGCAATGTGTTGGGTGATGAATCTATACTACTAGTTTATCAGCTTTCTGGAGTGGTGCTGGTTTAGAAGTGGATAAAAAGCAAGCCCACGGTTTGTCTAGACATGCTCAAAAACAGTTTGCTGCCAAAGCGTGTTTACTTTTATCCCTGATGATTTTAGAAGAGAAAGGCTGTGAATCTTTGCTTAGTAGTTGGTTTGAAACAAGCCATTATTCTTTTCACTAAACACAGAGCAGGTGAAAAAGATTTCCTAAGAAGGCTGGCTTGGGGCATTGGCCTCAGGCTCCAACATTCATAGTCACATAAAATCAAGCTGGAGAACTACTGCTGTAGTCATGCTGAAGGAAAGGATTTTCATTAGAGCATCAAAGAATGGAGCGAAATAGTGAGGCAATGAAAGGCCAATCTAACTCTCACATTGCGTAGCTGGGAGCATAAAGTGATTGTGTTATGATTTCCTTATGCACAAGAAATTTTGGTTAATCTCTTTTGTACACTCAACATTTAGCAGAGTAGTTGGTATATTGTATTCAGTAGAAAAATATTTGTTGGATGAATAGCTAGAATCCTTAGCAGAACAACAATGATCTTTGCGAGACTGATTGCTCATTTTAATACTAAAATTCAGCATTAGATGTAGATCTGACTTGGAAAAAGGACAAAACCTTTCTTGCTATTTTCCCATATGAAGGAGCAGTGGACAGGTATTTGTACAGGGCTAATCAAAAAACATAGTCTATGTCTAAAATAATTTTAAAAAATTCAGTAAAAGACATATTACCATTAATCTCCCCAACATATTCCCAAGGGCTTGAACACATTGATCCTGTCCATCATGCTCGCTGCTTTTTGAAGCAGTACTGGGAGTCTTGTTTTGTGTCTTTTCATGGCTACTGTTAAATGGATTCAAAATATTTATGGCAATTTTTTAAAAATGAAAACATTATGGCTTGTCTTGATCCACTTTATTTACCAGACATAGTACCATGTGAATTCTGGCTCTCCTCCAAAGTACAAAAGATGAAGAAAAGTAAATATTTTGAATTGACTCAATGCATTAAAGTGGCCCTTACGTTAAAGCAGCCCTTACTCAGTGCATAATCTTCAGTGCAACTAAAGACTCTCACACCGCATATAATTACCTCCTCTTAAGCGTAGGTGGTACTTTTCACTTGTTTCTAACCAATATAAGACAGCAAAGGCGATGGGATTTTGCAGATGTAATTAAGGTTCCTAATTTGTTGACTTTAAATTAATGAAAGGAAATTATCATGTGCTGACCTGACACAATTAGGTAAGAATTCAAAATGAAATTCAGGGAGTCAGAGGCTAAAGACAACATAGACTTTCTGTCCTGCTGGCCTTGAAGAAACAAATGAACATGAAGTCTACAGTGGTGATAAAATAAATTCTTCTAGGGCTGCTGAGTTAGCTTAGGGGACTAAGTGCCTGCTTAGGCAAGCACAGGGACCAGGGTTTAATCCCCCACACCACAAGCTGTGCTGCCTCCTCTGCCTCCCACCCCTACCCCACCCTACCCCTGGATGTGCTGAGCTGGTCACTGAGGCCTGTAATTCCAGCCCTGGGGAGGCTGAAACAGGAGGATCATTATGAGTCTGTGCTGTGAAGTGAGAACCTGTACCAAATACATAAGAAAGGAAAAATAAAAGAATAAATTCTCCTGACATCCAGGAGAACCTGTCAAAGCTAACCCAAATTTAATGTGAGACTCCAGCCCTGGGCAGAACTTTGATTTGAGCTTGGTGAGATCCTGAACTAATTCAAGTTGTCTTCGCATGCTGGGCCTACAAATTATTAGCTGATACATGAGTACTATTCAGGCCACTCTAGAAATCTGTTATGTGGCAATAGAAAATTCATCTGAGAGACCACTGCAGATATTTATACTATACCATGGTGTAGTGAAGTGATCTGCTGTTGGGACAAACAGCAGCTCACTCTAATTAAGACTTGCAATCTGAATTTCTCTTCACATTAAAAAATGACCCTGTATATAAAATCTTGATCCAAGTGAAGATTTGGGGAAGAGATTTTGGTTTCTCTTTCTTGGAGTACATGAAACAACAGATAACTTTACTGGCCTCTCTGAACTTTTGTGAGTAAATCAGCTTGTGCAGCCCCTGAACAGAGTTTCACAAAAATTTTATCAGCTTTCTAGAAAGTGTTTCTTGCTCATAAAATGTTCACAGTTCTTCAGTGCATTGTCTTTAGCTTCTATATTGCTCCAACTGAAGATAATAGGTTAAGCAGCACACTTCACTGTTGTGGGTTTTAATCAACTTTCAATTAAGTATTTGTCTTCAGCTTGCTACTTTTTCTCTGCTCCTGGTTTGTAATTTGGTGCAGGCTGACTGACATGATTGTGTTGTGGCTTTTCCTGAGTTTTCATGTGTAATGTAAAAGTGAGTAGGAAGTTACTTGATCTGTTTAGTCTTTGTGCTGGCTACTTAATAAATGAGCTTTTGTTTGCAAGGTAGGGAAGTGAGAAAGCAAAAGGAAGGAGAAGTTAGTAGGTTAAAACAGAATATGGTTTGTGTCCAGAGCAACTACGTAGTCTTATTTGGCAAGTGGAGTAGAAGCAAATTTTTTGTGCTATGCTTATGAAATTGAAGAAGATCCCTCTTTTTATTGCAACCATTGCTAATGTACATCACAGCTCAGTTTATAGAGAAGGATGTGTTGGAGCAGGATGTGTATGTGGATTGGCTCTCTCAGCTCTCCTCCTTTTATCTGGGAAGACAAATTAGTTTGCACTAATAGACATGTATATAGCACTTGAAAGGTGGGAGTGAGTCAGAGGTGATTTACTGTCCCTTTTGGGTGTCTGCATGTTTCTTTTTAAATTGTATTTTATTATCTTTTTTTTTTTATTGTCTGCATGTTTCTGTGTGGACTGTTTAGCCCTTGTGCTCAGACTCCAGATGAGAGGAAGGTGTCAAGATGGCCCATGATATCTGTGTCCTTTGATGCCAGTCCCTGGAACACGCTTTTGAACTTACTGTGCTGGCAGTGGCTTCAGAAGTAGTAGCTCTTCCTTCTAGGTGATTATAAACTTTTATGGGGGTTATAATAGTAAGCCCAATCAGGAAAATCTCTTGCAGACCTGCCAACAAGTTTTAGATGCTGATTCCTTGATTTAAATCCTTTATAGCATTTCCTCTTCAAATATATCTTTTTCTCTTAGTTCTTCAGAAACTTTAATGTGATGTAAGGTAGGGCATTTCTATTACCATAGTTTTCAATTTCTTGTTGGTATTTTATTTTCCTTCTTATTATCTCTGTGATTAATTCTGGACTATTTTATCTAACCTGTCTTTCAGTTCACTGATTCTCTCTTTAACAGTGTCTAATAATTTTTACCTCATTCTTTGTAATGTTAACTTTACAATTTTATTTTTACATTTTCCAGTTTTGGAAGAGCAACTTCTAAATAAGCAACTATGAAGCAAATAGAAGATTTATTTGTTTTTTTTTTAATGTCCATTACTTCATAGTTTCATATCATGTGTTTTAGATCTTTAATTTTTCAAAATATAATAGATGTACTTTTTATATGTTGATTTGATAATTGCACTAACTTTATAGGTCTGCTTTTGGTCTTTATTGGGTCTGTTGATTTTTACTGATGGTAGCTTGTGTCTTTGTATGTGTTAACTGTTCTTTTAATTTTAAGATATATTACTTGGACAGTTATGTATGAAGTCTAGGTTTAAGGTTCTCAACCTGTCCCATGAATACAAAAACCAGGGATTCCTGGACTACCGAGATAGTGTGAATTATGACCCACAGAGATAGTGTGAAAAATGCACTGAGAAACAGTATGTAGTTATAAATCCTCTGAGAATTTCCCCTTGCCTTCAGAACTAACACTGAAGCCAGTTTTTCTATGCTATCTTCCTCCTAAGGTTGATATTTTTCAGGGGTCCTAGAATTCATTATGTGGTGAGCTTGGACATGGGCCTTAGGCCCATTATTCTCACTTCCTGCACAAACCCAGACGTCTCAAGCTACTCTATAAGTGCCTTAGGCCTTGTTTACCTCTTTCTCTTTAGGTATTGTCAACATTTTTACTAGTGAGAGTTTTCTTTAAATCTGGCTAAGTAAAAAGAGAATTTGAAATGAAAGTTGTCTATTTTTTTGTGGTACTGTGAATTGAGCCCACACCCTTCACAATCAGCTCTATTTCCAGCTTTTTTAGTATTTATTTTGAGAAAATGTCTTGGTAAGTCACTAAGTTGCCCAGGCTGGATTCAACTTGAGATATTCCTCTTTTGGTCTCTCAAAGTGCTGGGATTGCAGATGTGTGCCAGCATGCCCAATGATTTGTTAGTTTTGTGTGGTTTTGGAAGCTTTTGAGCATATTCCATTGGTTACCTTAATGAAAAAGAACAATACTAGGCCCTCTCCGTAGTTAGCTTTATCTGGGGCTGGTAGTGGGAATGTGAATTCCATGGAGCACCAGGACATCATGATGAAATGGCAAGAATGCAGGCAAGAGGCTGAGCTGGAGCTGGAGAACCCAGCCCTTTAAAACAGAACACAGTAGGGGTCCCTGTTCTCTACTGTCTTCTTGGCTGCAAGCTTGCTTAGAGAAAATAAGAATCATTGAAATAAAAATTAGTCCAAAATCAGTAGAAAACTGAGAATCCTCTTGGAAGCTCTGCTTCTTAGTGCTGTCTTCATCACATCAGACATTGCTATGCAAACACACACAAAGCATTTGCAAAGCAAAATTTCAAGCCTTGTGGTCCAGGCAGAATCATAAGACACTGATGAAAGTGATGTAAAACTGTTCACATATTATGCAAAGCCCTTGAAAACCATGACCTCCAAGAAAGTGATCCTCACCACCAAGCAACCAGAAGGAAATTGACAAAGACAGTGACCAAGGTAAATTTAAGTAGCTCTCTAGGGAGACCAGAAGGCATGGATGAACATGTTCTGATACCTTTCCAGAACACAGCCTGTGTTTGATTGCACCGAATTTGAACAGGAAGCAAAGGATGTCACAATCAGGCACATCTCCAATGAATGCTTAATATGCCATTTGTTTATTCACAACCTAAAATGATGCTATGTATGAACAAAATGATACGTAAAATTTATTTTTCATTGACACATAATGATTATCACATTTATGGGAAAGCTAATCTGTCTTGACTTCTAGTTCAAGATGAATCCCCAGCAGCATGGCGTTGCACCCAGTGAAATGTTTGTTTCTGTTTTAAGTGTATTTACTTCCATCTCTTTTCTCCCTGGGCCAACTTCTTGGTCAGGCCTGCTCTTTTAGAGTGATGTGAAACAAAGAGGTTCAAAAATATACCCAAAACTGGCCTAGATGCCTCTTCTTTTAATCATGTGGCTCAGATTTAAATAGTTCTTTTCTCGTATCTTCATTAGCAGGGCCACTTAGGTGTACAAGAGGTGATCAAAATGTACCATGAATGTTTAAAGCTAAAAACCTATTGCACATTGCCATTAATCTTCTTTACAAAGCTCCCCCTTTGCTTCAGATACACTCACCTCATCATTTTCACCACTTTGTGAAACAGCTCTGGATGTCCCCTATCATGAGTGTTTTTATGGGATGTGAACAAAAATACTGCCGAGCACCATCCAATGGGAAGGCAAGCCCACAAACACTTGATGCTGTGTCCTCACCTACTGTATTTATCAGATCTGCCACTGATACCTTGTGATGGATTTGTTAGACAGATTCTAGTCTCTTGTATATGACAAGCAAAGAATTGCAAGTGTATATCTAATGGTAGAAGGAAAAGGAAACTATATTCACTGGAGATACCAGGAAAATCTGCTCAGGGCAGTTCCATGGCAGCAGAAACAAAAATGGTAAAGTTACAGGATGGCATGATGTACAGTGTTTCTGTGCTTTTCTATCTCACCCAAAGGATTGACTAGAACAACCAATAAACAGGTAAATGTAACTTTCTAAGTAAAGGAAGAAAAGGAAAGAATGAAGGAAAGAGAAAAAGGAGGAGGAGGAAGAAAGAGAAGAGGAGGAGGAGAGGAAGAAGAGAAGGAGGAGGAGGAGGTAGGTCCCACAAGATGGGCTACTGAAGAAACAGGACAACAGAGCAGAAAGATTTCAGTCACAGCAAAGTTGGCGGCTGCTGTGGTTTCATAGCCTCTCAGATCCAACCTGTCAATTGCTCTGCACATGCATCTTGGTTGTAACTGACAGCTCACTTCCTGTTGTCCCACCTTCATTTCTGCTCAGGTTACATTGTGTTTTCCAGAAAGCCTGCCATGCCCTAATCTCCTGCCTCAGTGGCATGAATAGAGAAGAGGTGTTGGGGTGACAGGAAAGTAAGAAGCACACAGGTACGTCAAAGTTTCAGATTTTAAAAGATGTGCACCATAGCCTGGCTGGCTCTTATTTGGTCTCTGGAGAAGATTTATAGGAGTGACTGACAGAGTGCTACCTTGCCTCAGGGGCTTTCAACACTCATGTGTGTCCTAGAGTTCACTCTGATTAAATTACACACATGAGATACATATTTATGAACCTTTAATGAGGTTTAAGTGGAGAAAGGTTACTGAAGGTCAGGCCAAATGATCTAACATACACATGCTCTGCCTGAAGCTGTAGAAATTTTCAGGCTCTTTGTTATTTTGTCTATCTCTCTGAGAACAGTGGAAGAAAGATGGACCTGGGTGTGTTGCCCAAATTCATATGCATGGAGTGGGAGTGGTCTCTCAGCCCCAGTTGTGCTACTTGTACTAGCATTAGTATGACTCATGGATCTATTGCAAAATACAAATAGCCACAAAAGGCAAATGTTTTAAAGTGAATCAGGACATTGACCCAGCTACACCACTACAACTAAGAACACTTAGGGAAAAGAGCATTCAGAACTGCTTTGGCAGGTGGCAAGAGTAACAGGATAAGTGTGTTTGAAGTGAGGGTCGTACTTTGAAGGAGATTCATGGCAATGTACTTTAATAGTTTTTTAAAAAATTAAACATTCTCATTCACTGTTAGGGAACCTCTATGAGCTTTTTTGGGAGTACTCAAGAATCTGCATTGGTGGATATTTGCTATTTGTCCAGAGTATGGTGTGCTTCTGGACAGTGTTCTCCTTCACAGGTGTGAGTGGTCTTCTTCCCTGCCCATAGCTCTGGGAATGCCTCTGTGCTCTGTGTGCAGTATAGATGTATCTGGACACCTTGGCAGCTTCTCCGGGGGGAGTCTTGTGCTTTGTCTTTAGCTTGCAGTGGTGATGGAATATAGTTCTTATTCACAAGTTAATTTTCCAAATTATGCATAGGCTTACCCCATGTCTTGATCTTCCTGAGTATTCATCTGAGGTTGTAATAATCTGCAGAGTCAATATTTCTCCTTCAGTGACCAGTGAGAGAGGCAGAATCATGGTGAAATGCAGACTTGGGCCAAACAGTCAGTACCTGAGTCCCAATTCCATCCCTTCCTGGGCATGGGATTTAGGGAAGGGTCTTAATGCCTTTGTGTTCTTACTACCATGTATGCACTGTACAGAACAGCTACTGTTCTTACCTAAGAGATTTGTTATGTGGATCACTGTGAGCTACTATTTGGGATATTCATAATAAATGTCAACTGAGTTTGGATTAAAATAGATTGTATAATACACTACATTATATTATATATATAGCGCTGAAAATGTAGCTTAGTATGAAAGTCCTGTGTGTTACATTCCCAGTACTTAAAAAATTGTGCAAATCAGAAGGCTTATCCTATTGAGAATTAATTTTGAGGTTTTGGATCTGAAGTTTTGTTCGGCAGCTGGAAAGGGGGTACATGTTCATGTGTGTGTGTGTGTGTGTGTGTGTGTGTGTGTGTGTGTGTGTGTGTGATAATAACTCTGTACTTAAGGATCCTCAGCACTTAAACCCTCCTCAAATGTCAGCATCCAATATTGGCGCATAGGAAGTGAGGTGAATATTTGCTGGGACTAGATGATTCTAAATTATTCATAAGGGCTTTGCAATCTTGAATCCTTTAATTCCATCACATCTCTAGTACAAAAGGCAAAGCCAATGATTTCTGGTTATGGAATTTGTAAAATAAGACCCTTTAGTGGTGCCAGTCTGTGGATTTTTTTAAACATAAAGAACAGCTGCTGTATCTATTGCATCAATTAACACCACCCACAGGAGAGAGAGCCAGGTGAGACCTCCCTCTATGCAGAGAATCACCAGCAGAGATGTTTTTAATCAGTGGATGTGCTGTGAAGCTTGTGAAGTCATGTTGTGGGATTTCTAAGCAAAGACAAAGGCTTTGGATGATACATAACTCTTGCCTAAATGAAGCAATGCTATCTACTGCTAGGGTTGAAGACTTACATTTTGGGCTTTTCTCATTGGACAGGCATCATTATCATTCTCTGGCTTTTGTCTTTTTGCCTTGGGGACCCCTTGGCTGCTGTCCTCTTTCTTCTCTTCCCCACTTTCCTAGTCCTGCCTGATTATGAAGTCTCAGAACAGAGCTGGGCCCCCACAAGATACCGCGCCAGACTGATGCCTATGGAAGTTATCTCTTCCCATCTACATTTTTCCTCTTTAATTGTCCTTTTTCTTAAAATGTACTTAGTGCAGGGTCTTCAGGGTCTCACTACAAAGGTCAGACTCATAGTGATCCTCCTGGTTTTCAGCCTCCCAAGTGCTAGGATTACAGGCGCGTGCCACCACACACAGTGTCAGTTGCCATCTCAGAGTGTAATTGTCCTTTGATATGAAAGTCTTGTTATGTTATGTAGCCTGGCCTGATTTCTGCACTCAAATGATCTTCCTGCCTCAGACTCCAGAGCAATTGGACTACAGATGAGTGCCACCACACCTGGTCACATCTACCATCTTAGAGACTCATTTCTATTTATTTCATTTACACGTAGATGTAATTTATTTTTATTATTATTTAGCACCCATCTCATCTTTTCAGCTAGAATGTAACTTTAATAAAAGTAGAAATTCTATATACTCTTCTGTAAAGCCTCACACAGACATGTATTACAGGTGCTAAATAAACAGTTTCTAAAGGATTAAGTTTGGGCATTCTATCCTAGCACTGGCTCTGGTACCAACTAGCTAACAGAGTCTGGCATGTGTTAGCCATGGCACTATTACATATGAGTCTTAAATAATCTTGATTATAACCATCATCACAGCAACAGGGATAGATAGCGCTTGCTGAGCTCTTATTAGGTTTCAATGTTATTCTGAGAATTTTACACCTGTTAGCTAACTTAATCTTTACAATGCACCTATAAAGTAAGCACTGTTTGTCCTCAAGGTTTTATGGATGGGAAAGCTGAGGCACTGAGTGGTCACGTGCTTTGTCTGAGGACACAGAACTAACAACAAGTGACAGTATCAGAATCAGATGCAGGAGTCAGACACCTCAGTTTATGGGGTCCAGTAACAACAATAGCTAGTGATGACTCTTGATATGTCACCTTGACAAGGCTGCAGTTGACACAAGCCAATCAAACCTAAGTCCAGCCCATACTGCGAGGGGCTCTGTGGGAATAATTAAACACTGCTGTTGTTTAACTTAGCCTATTTCAAAGCAAGGCTGAGGGCCTAGCAGTGTGGGAAGGTACAGTCCCAAGTTCCAGCCTAGCCTGGGCAACT
>PVKA01049271.1:0-13344 GCA_004027165.1 Ctenomys sociabilis | reverse complement strand
TTGTTCTTTGTCGTGGAAGTATTTCACTTCTCCATCAAACTTGAAAGAGAGTTTTGCAGGGTATAGTAGTCTGGACTGGAATTTGTTTTCATGTAGGACTTGAAGAACTGTGCTCCATGCTCTCCTTGCCTTCATTGTTTGTGTAGAGAAGTCGGCTGTAATTGGGATGGGTTTTCCTTTGAATGTGAGCTCCTTCTTTTCTCTAGCAGCTTTCAGTATATTATTTTTGTGTTGGATTTCTGCTATCTTAACTATTATATGTCTCGGTGTGTTTCTACTTGGGTTGAAGTTATTTGGTGTTCTGTATGCTTCGGTGACCTGAATGTTGGATTGTTTCCTCATATTTGGGAGGTTTTCTGCTATTATTTCTTCCCATATTCTTTTTATGTCATTTGTATTGACTGCTTCATTCTCGTTGATACCAATTATTCTCACATTGTTCATTCTGGCATCATCCTGCAGGTGATGGATTATTTTTTCCTGCATTCTCGTTGTTTTTAAGAGATCCTTTCTCACCTTTTCACTAGCTGCTCCGGCACCTTCAAGATCTGAAACTCTGTCTTTGCTTTCACTCAGACAGTTTTGTAGACTCGTGATTGCTATTTTTAGTTCTTCTATATCTCTTTGACTGTGTTTCATGTGTTCTATTTCTTTTCTGTATTGCTCACTCAAGGAATCCATCATATTTCTGATCTCCTCAATTTTTTTATCCATGTCTTCTTTAGAGGTAGTTATTAATTCTTTTTCTGCTGTGTTTCTTCCAAGTTGGATTTCCTCTGTATATTTCTGGACTTGTTTCAGTATTTCAGATGCTATAACTTCAAAAAGTTCTTTTTTGATTTCAGAACTTATTTCTGCTTTGAGTTCCTCATGATCTTTCTGTTGTTGTTTCTTTGCTTCAGATGCTGTTAATTCATATATATCAGTTGGAATAGTGCTCTCTGCACTTGTTCTGGGTGAGCATCGTTTTTCCACCTAGTGTTTCTGGAATTCATTCTTTATTTCAGATACTATGTTTTCAAATATTTCTTTTTTAATTTGGGGAATTACTTCTCATTTTATTTCCTCTATAGCTTTCCGCTGTTGTTCCTTTGCTG
Organism: Ctenomys sociabilis; assembly: GCA_004027165.1. Lineage (NCBI taxonomy): Eukaryota > Metazoa > Chordata > Mammalia > Rodentia > Ctenomyidae > Ctenomys > Ctenomys sociabilis. The sequence continues at coordinate 12,247 of PVKA01049271.1, read as the reverse complement.
CTGTATCTGTTAGTTCATTCGTTGAAGCTGAGCTAGTATCCTCTGCCCTTCCTGATGGACTCGAGGTCTGGGATTGCAGTTTTCCCCTTCTCTTTGTCATTTTGTATATCACTGATCTTTGACCTTTGGTGTAGAGCTTTGGTGCAGCTATAACCTTAGCTTGTTATGAGATTCGGGTGCCAGTCTATTAAGTTTGAGATTTTCCAGGTATGCCTATCCTGGGTCCAGCTGTTGTTTTCAATTCCTTTTTTGCTGCAGCTCCTTTGGTTCCCCTCTGTTGGTTCCCGGGGTCAGTCTTCCTGTGTCAGGCAGGTCGTTCCCCAGGTGGGTGGGCCTGGGCTTTGGTGGGTCTTCTGGACTCACAAAAGGATAGTGGATGATCTTATTCACTGAGTAGGCTGTACTGAGCCGGCCAGCTTGTGCTGGGTCTGGGTCTACAGGCCGTAACCCGAGAAGGCTGGGAAAGGTCCCTCTGGTGAAGTGGGCCTGGAGCCCTCACTCACAGGCCAGGCTGTGCTGGGTTTCAGTCTGTAGTGTGGGACCGCGGATTGCTGAGAAATATCCCTCCGGCATGGCAGGCTTGGAGTTCTCACTCCAGGCTGACCTGCACTGGGTCTGGGGCTGTGGGGTGGGACCAGTAATCACCTCGAAATGTTTCTCTGGCACAGTATACCTGGAGCTGTCACCGTGCCACGGGGGGTGGCAGGTAGCTTTATCCCTGGGAAATGTATCTCAGGCACGACGGGCCTGGAGTTCTACACTCAATGACCTTTGATGCCCAGAGAATCGGGGAAATTCCCACTCAATCAGTGGGCTTTAGGTCAGGGGATCAGGGGAGGTGTTGGTGCGTGGGTCCTGAGGTTTCAGGCCAGTCACTGGCTTGGAGGGGTTGGGGGCAGGGATCCGTGTAGCGCGCGTGGGAAGAAGCCAATGGCTCTCCCTCAAACTCACCACCCTCTCACTGATCTGGGAAGCCTGGTGAGTCCTGTAAATTCGCTCTCGCTGGGAGAGCTTGGCGGGGGATCCAGGAGGCCGCTGGAGTCAGCCACTGTCTCAGGCCTGTCTCTGGCTGGGTGGGCGTGGGTGGGATGGAGGAAGATGTTAGAGTCGGCCGCGCTCTCTCTGGCCGGTCTCAGGGGCTCTAGGGGGGCGTGGGCGGGATGGAGGAGGATGGCCTGCCCTGGTTCTCTTTAAGGCCATAGGTGATTTTTCCACATTAGCTTGAATGCTGGTTCAGTATTTGTATGAGAAAAGACACAGAACCTGAGACTGTGGGAGAGATCACATGTAATTCCATCTACATGCAGGCAAGCTGGTATTGGAGAGATATGCGGGAGGCTCAGGATAGGCAGAGTTTAGGGTTGATGGTCCTAGTCCCAAGGGATCTGGAGGGAATGTTTGAGGCCAGAGCTGCAAGGCTGATGAGCACAGGTGTGCACATAGAGCTGGGCCTCCTGGTGGCAGGGAGACTGCAGGTCCACCCCTAAATTATTTATGGCCATCAGTTCCTGTTTGCTGAGCGCAGCATGGATTCCTATTGTTTTAGAGGGGACTGTGTTTATTAGAGAGGTCTTTCTCAGGTCAGGCCTGATGTTTGGAAGGCAGGATGTAGAGCTTGATGTTATTAGAGTGACCAGGTGTTTATGTTCAAGGGTTTCTTGTTGGATGACTGTATCTTTGAGTTTTCTGTACCTTGTTGGCAACCCTGGAAAGAAACTGAGAGGAAGCCGGGCGTGGTGGCGCATGCCTGTAATCCCAGCACTCGGGAGGCTGAGGCAGGAGGATTGTTGTGAGTTCGAGACCAGTCTGAGCTACAAAGTGAGCTTAAGGCCAGCCTGAACTGCATAGTGAGACCCTGTCTCAAAAAAGACAAAAAAAAAAGAAAGAAACTGAGAGGAAGTGGTTCTGTACTATATTTTTTGTCCTTTCTAGGGGTGGGGGGCATGTACTGGGAATTGAGCTCAGGACCTTGTGCCGTTGAGCTGTGTCCCCAGCTCTGTCAATGTTTGCTATGGCCATTTTTCTATGGTGCAGCCAGCTGATCTGTGAATTTTATTCTGAATGGCACTTGAAAAAGTGTTTTGTAGGTTTTTTTTTTCTTTTGCTTCAGTATCAGAAGAGTTTTTAAAGGTACAGCCTATTTCAGACCTATGTCTAATATTTGTTTGCAGTATTCTTTTTTTTTTTCTCTTTGAATATCAGGGTCGAGTTCAGGACCTTGCACTTGCCAGACAGGTGCTCATGCCACTGAGCAATGTCCCTGGCCCAGCAGTAGTCTTTTGATTGCCTGTTTTTTCGTGTTCCTCTTTGTGTTTCCCATGTTGTCACAGTGATACACTTACGAGAATCCTTCCCCTTGACCTTGCTGTACTCATGACGTCAGCCAGGGCCAGAATGACTTCCAAGGTTACAGTGGATGGTGGAGGAGCAGGATTTAGAGAGCTCTGTTGCTCTGGTCTGACTGGAATGAAAAATTACGAATCCCTGTACCTTGGAAACTTCTGTCATAAATGCCCCTCATCTTTACCCACTGACCCAAGGTTATTTCACAGCAGGATATAGGAATTTGGGACCTTTTGGCAAGTACTTTTCTAAATGTTAAGTGCTAGTTTTATTTCCTGATGGAGCATCCCAGAGTCCTTAAAGATTGTTTTCTTTTTTACATAGAAACTTTCTAAAGTTTTTTCTCTTCCCTTTTTCGTCTTTTCCTTCCTCTATATCTGTCTCTGTCATTACACCACATATATATATATATATATATATATATATATATATATATATATATGCACTTACATGCACATTAGACAAATACAGAGCTATATCAATGTATGTAAGTATGCATGTATGCAGATATGTAGAGGGGTCATGGGAGTCTAACTAAAAGATAGATGAGAAATAATGATGCATGATTAGCAAGGAGATGAAATTCGATCCTTGTTATAGCTGATAGTCATGTCTAAAAATAGGTTGTTATGATGAGAAAGAATGCGAGGGCTATCGGAGAGGTGATTCACAGCTCTCTAGGAAATTAATTATTTCACTTTTTGTTTAAAAGTGAGTCTTTTTGGTAATTTTTATGGAGTATAACTGACAAAATCATATTTAAGGTATATAACACGATATTTTTGTATACTCATGTGAAATGATTACCACGTGAGTAAAACGATCATCCCAATCAAGCTAGCAAATGCGCCCGCTGCACGTACTTACAACAATTCTTAATTTGCTCTGCTCAGAAACATTTTATGGTAGCACAAGTCAAAAATATTGTTTGTTTAAATCTACTTTTTATTTGTTTGGTTCACGGTCTCGCTATACAGCTTAGACTCATGGTGATCGTCCTGTTTCAGCCTCCCCAGCACTGGGATTATAGGTATACTCCACCATGCCGGGGTTCCAGGGCTGTCACAGCATGTGGTACTGGGGATTGAACTTGGGTCTTTGTGCTTGCCTGGCAGGATCTTAGACTGCTGAGTTATCTTCCTAGCCCTCACAAAGTATTCTTAAGAAAAAATAAAAAATGCTTATCATCTCACTACCAAACATAGATTGAAGAAATTAAGCGAATACAATTCTAGATAATTTCTGTATTTTCATGAATTTTTCAAAAATAAACTGGTGGTACTATATATGAGGTCTGGTAAAATGCTATTTAAACTTAAAAGAATTATTTTGTAAAAGGCACATTGCCGTAAATTCCCATACAATACTCTAGTAAGCTTCAAATGCTTGTTACACCCTTCTAGTCACGCTGTGAAGTTCTGGAAGTCCTCTTAGGGGAGTGTCTCCAACTGCTTTACTGTGGCTGGCAGTTCAATGTCCTGAGCTGATTCAAAACATTTACCTTTCCTTGTCCTTTTAGGGTTGAAGAAGAATTCTTTTTTTCCTCTCTCTTTTCTGTATTTTAGGTGAGGTTCTACAGGGTGTTCAGGGTCTCACTGCTAGAGCAGACTTGCAGCAGTTCTGTTTACAGCCTCCCAAGTGCTGGGATCAAAGGCGCGCGCCACCATACCCAGTTTCAATAGGCTATCGCAGCTCTCTCGGGGGGCGGGGCCAGCACTGCAGATCCGGGGATCAAACCCCTGGCCTCTGTGCCTGCTTGCAGGCACTTTAGTCCACTGAGCTAGTTGGCCGGCCAGCACTGGAAAAAAGCTAGACGTTGTACATTAGGGTTCTAGATCCAGTGACTAAGGTACATGGGAACACATGTAATGTTTTTTGACAGAAGTTGCTGTAAACATTTTTAATCAATTCATGATGTGAAGGTAGTCATAAAAAGATACCCAAGAAAGAAATGCTTCAAGAAAGTGGCAAGAATGGTGGGATAGGAGTGTTTGAAGTGAGAAGTAATTTGTGGTGTTGTACCTTCTGTCATGTTTTTAAATCTTAACCTAAACACTGATCTCTTATTATCATACTTTGTACACTGTTTTGAAACTTGCTATTGCACTTAATAGAATGTACTGAATGTCTTTTCACCTCAGAGGGTCATATCAACATCATAATATCCTCATGACATAATCAATAAATATTTTTTTCTGAACTTTGCCCTCCCTTAAACTTCTTTTCCTCTCCCCTTACTCCCTTCTTGTCTAATGATATTCTCCCTTCTACTTTTGTGTCATTGTTTTCAAAAATAGCTACTATTTGGTAAAACATGTTATACTTTGTGGGTCTGGCTTATTTCACTAAACTTGATAATGTCTTTTTCCATCCATTTTCCTGCAAATGATATAATGTCATTCTTTATGGCTGAATAATACTCCATGTGTATGTCTACTACCTTTTCTTTATCCATTCCGCTGTTTATCAGACTGGTCCCATATCCCAGCTCCTGTGAACTGCACACAACAAATGCGGGTGTACAGATAGCCTTATCTTAGGTTAGCTTTAATTGATTTGGCTACATGCCAAGAAACTAGTACAGCTGAGTCACAAGGTAGTTCTGTTTTTAGTTTTTTGAGGAACCTGTGTACTGATTTTCATCGTGGCTATACAGGGCCAGGACCCTGCTCTTGCCAGGCAAGCACTTGTTCTACCGAGCTACCTCCCTGGCCCTTTCCTGTATTCTTGATGATGTTCCTTTCTGACTAGGGCGATACAGAATCTCAATGTAGGTTTGATTTTCACTTCCCTAATGGCTAAAGGCATTTCACAGTTTTTCCATCTATTTACTGGTCACTTGTATTTCTTCTTTTGAGCAGTATCTCTTCAGTTTATTAACCCATTAATTGATTGAGCTGTTTGATATTTTGGTGTTATGTTTCCTCAGTTTTTTATTCTTTATTAATATTAGATATGAGTCCTCTTATCAGAAGGGTGGTTGGCAAAGATTCTCTCCAAGTTTTAAAAACTATTTATTTATTTATGTGGCACAGGGTCTTGCTACACAGCACAGACTCGTAGCAATCCTCCTGTCTCAGCCTCCCCAGCACTGGCATTACAGGCATGCATCACCATGTCCAGTATGGCAGCATGGCATCTGATACTGGGGACTGAACCTGGGTCTTTGCGCCTGCCAGGCAGGCAGGCAGACCGGTGAGCTATCTCCCCATTTTGTACACTGTCCCTTTATTAGTTACTTCTCTTGGTGTGCAGTACCTTTTTTCTTCTTTTTTTTTTTTTTGGCAGAACCAGAGATTGAACTCAGGCCCTTGTGCTTGTCAGGGAAGTGCTTATTCCACTGAGCCATCTCCCTGGCCCACCTTTTTATTTCTCAGTGGCCCCATTGGCTATTCTTTTCCATGCTGCTGGAGTCCTATTCAGAAAGTCTTCGTAGTTATAGTCTTCAGTTGATACTCATTTGGAGGTATACTTTTTCTTCCAATAGTTTGAAAGTTTCAGGTCTTATATCTAGGTCTTTTCCCTATTTTGAAGTGATATTTTAAGCAGATGAGAGACAGGACCTAGATTCAGTCTTCAACATGTGAATTTCTCAGCACCATTTGCAAAATTTGTATGTTTGTGGATGCTTTGTCAAGAATGAGATGATAGTTATAGCTGTACAAGTTTATTTCTGTGTCCTGTATTCCATTTCATTGGCCTATGTGTCTATTTTTGTTCAGGTACCATGCTGTTTGGTTGCTATGGGCTTTGCAGTATAATTTGAAGTTGTTAGGAATATTCTGATGCTTCCAGCTTTTTGTTACTTAGGATTGAATTAGTTATTCTAGATCTTTTGTGTTGCTCTATAAATTTTACTATTGTGCTTCCTAATTCTGTGAAGAATATCATTGGAATTTTAGTAGTGATTGTATTGAATCTGTTGATTGAACTTAGTAATATGGCAAACTTATCAGTGCTAATTAGTCTGATCCATAAACATGAGTGTCCTTTCAATTTTGTACTGTCATATTCAATTTTTTTATGGAGTGTTCTATAATTTTCTTTACAGAGATCTTTCACCTCCTTGATTAAGATGATTGTATTTTTAAGGTATTGCGAATGGAATTGTTTTTCTGATTGTTTTCACTAGTTCACTATTAGTGCATAGAAGAGCATTTGATTCCTTATGTCAATTTTTGTGTCCTGCAGTGAGGCATTTCATATGCCCTAGTTCAGTGGGCATGAAGGAAGCTGGAAGTGAAGGAAGATTCCAGCTGCTCAAGTCTTCACCAGCACATACCAAACCTTATTGTCTGGAACTACATTGTGAGTTGGCAGACTCTCAAATTTGGAGAAGAGGGTATCTTAGCCTCAGCTCTCTGGGCATTTGGGGCTGGGCAGTTCTTTGTTGTGAAGCTGTCCTCTGCCCTGCAGTGTTTAGCAGCATCCCAGCCTCTATGCACCAGATGCTGCTAACCTCACCTACCCAGCTGAGATAAGCAACAGTATCTACAGACAGTGCCAGATGTCTTTGGGGGGAGGTTGGAATGGGGGATCAGAAATCTCCCCAGGGTGAGGACCTTTGGAGTAATGCCACTTACTGAGGCTGGTTTTGGGGACCTTTACCCCTCCTTCACATTTCTGTCTTTAATAGAACCTTTATTCCTTTGATAATAGGAAAACTGTTTACCTAACCATGGACTAGTCTTAAATGCTTGGAAGGGACTTCATAGTGACCAGAATCATTCATGTGAAAATGAATTCAATATCAGCTCTCTTGGATAAGGCAAACAAAGGTGTCAGGGTTGGAAGTCTGGAGACCTGATTAGTTAGGTTTAGTTGGCTGGGAAGAGGGACAGAGAGCTTGAGTAGTTTTTCTCAACAATAGAATCTTGAAAGATTTCACAGAGGTTGGGGGAGAGGAGAAGAAAGGAGAATAGAAGAGAGTAGAGGAGATGCAAGAGGAGAGGGGAGGGGAAAGAAGAAGAGAGGAGAGGGGATGAGAGGAGAAGAGAGAATTTGGGTATGGCTTATTTTCATTTCCAGTCATTTCTGGGTTAAAAAAATTGAACACTGTACCCCAAATCCTTTCTGTTACATGAAACTTTTGGTGTGTGACCTTTTAACAAGCCCATGACTAATACCCTTAATTGACTACAAGGCAATGGTATTTTTATTTTGCATATACATTGTAGCTGAGTGATAGACTGCATATTCTCAGCCTCCACCTTCTCAACCAACTGAGAAGCTATTCAATCAGTGAAGCTTGCAAATTATATACTTTCTTTCATGGTTCTGAACCAGAAGCCCTTTTTCTCCCCCCACAAAACATGTTAATGATTAATAAAATTACTGTGTACAAACCCATCAGTCCTATCCACAAGGCCCTAATTCTCTCATTCAGTTGAACTACTTCTGGCATTAATGGGGCAGGTTGACTGTGGAGTTGTGATTGCCCAGTGCCTCATTACGGAGGCTCTGTAAGGGGTGGTTTGCTCTGGTCCATGTGTCAGAAAGCCAGTGGATTAGTAATTAGGAGTGGAGTGGACATCACAAGGACTGTTCCAGCCATATGGCATTTTTCTTTCAACATGCATGAGATGCGATCCCCCCCACCCTTGTTTAAAAAAAGCAAATGGCAGATTAATTCAAACTCAGTGAGCAGGCAAATTTTAGCAAAATGGGGTATGTGCAACAGTAGGGCAAATTGTAATGAGTCTTAGATGAGCCAATAGAATAATTAATGGGGATAATAAATGACTTTCCTCTACATTGGTCCTATAATCATTTGCCCCATGTGACCAACAGCCTGTCCCTACTGCTTTTCTTGTTGATAAAATAGAGACTGTGGTGATAAAGTCAGCATCCAGTCTGTGGCTCCAGCATGAACAAGCCCTTGTAGCTTCTGGTTGTGCAAATTATGAAGCATAAATCATCCATTCTATTCATGTACTATGCCCGAGAGTGTTGAAACCTTAGTCATTGCTAGTACCCAAGCGGTTTAATTTTTGCAACTGATTTCCTTAGTTTACCTTTTAGGAGCTACTTAGGATTTGACATGTCTCAAAAGGAAGCAGATTGAAATGTTTTCCGTTTTCTTCAATCAATTGAGCCAGCATATTCTGTTCACTTTGGGTTTTTTTTGAGAAGTCAGATGGTGATCTTTATGTCTCAGAGTCAGGCTGTCCCCTCTGAAGGAAACCACCCTCAGTAGTTGGCTCAGTGGTAATGTGTCCAGACAAACAAAAGCTGTGGCAGCATGTGGTTTTCAAACATGCTGGTGCTCAGGAACTGTGGTCAGAGCTCGGAAAGCCTCCCACCCCTGAGCCTGCCTTCCTCTAGACCTCTTCCACAGGTGTGGGCTGGTGAATGGTATGGAAGGTACCTCATAGCTTACTGCAGAGATACAAACCTTACAAAAGATGAGGGGAAGGGGGGTGAGTGCCCTGAGGGCATAGGCTATGAGTGATGTGGACAGGTGGCAGCCCACAGCCCAGCATGACAGCCTTAAATGTATTTCTCAGACCCTTCAAACTTGGATTCCCTCAATGCACAATTACCTACCTTATCAGACAGCTATGAGGAATCAGTGGGAGAGTGTGGGCAAAGCATTCACCTGCATTTCTACCAACCATCGAATACCTGGAGGATGGGTTGGTGGATTTTCAGCAGGTAGTTCTGGAACTTATTTATCCAAAGGAGTAGCTGTGTCTTTGACCCATCTACAATGTTAGAATTATTGGATTCTTGGATGTTCCTTTCTACTCAACTTTGTCATTTTATATTTGCTCCACTGGGGATCAAACCTGGGGCCACTGTGACCCTTCAGCTTACCTGCCAACTTGATTGGCTTGGGAGTTCCCCAGGAAATTAGGAGAGCATACTACTGGGTGTGTCTGAGTGGGTCATAGAGGCAAGACCTTAGGGACTCTTTCTGGCCCTGTGCCCCCATTCTGCTTCCACACCCTGAACTGAGTGGCTTTGCTCTGCCATTCTCTTCTGTCATGGAACGAGCCTCTAAAATGGTGAGCTAAGTAAACCATTTCCTCCTTTAAATTATGAGCATCAGATACCTCATCCTAATGATAGGAAAGCTAGTTAATATAGCCTCAGACATGACAGGCAAGTTCTCTAACCTGGAGCTACAGACTTTTCCCCTATATGGTCTTTGAAAATGAAGTCTACATTTATCTAGAGTGTACAAGGTTTTGGTGGCCTTTCTGTGAATTCATCATGTTCCTACAAAACTGTTCCTCAGTCATTTATCCTACTTGTTGCCCAATTCAGTTCTCTTGGTTTTTTTAGGTTGGCCCCAGTTAATGAACTTGGGAGGCTGAAGGCTTGGCACCAGCCCAGGTGAAAGCTACATCCTCAGCGAGTTACAGAGGATTCTCACACTGGCATGGTTAACATTATAGTCCAGCTAATTCTAGGTCAGGGGGACTGTCTTAGGCATTTCCAAATGTTTACTAATGTCTCTGGCTGTTACCAACACCTAGCTGCCATTAGCACCTTTTCCCATTTGTGACAGTAAAAATCACCTGTAGACATTGCCAAATATTCCCTTGTCTCCTAGAGGCAAAATCACCCCTAGTTGAGAGCCACTGTTCCCAAGCTTCTTGCTTTGTGAAAAAATAATCAGGAAGCTTGGTATAAATAACAACAAAACAGAACTAACAAATAAAATCTGCTAAGGTCCTCCTGAAAGCTACGGAGTCATCAGGGGAGGCCCGGGAAGCAGAATTGGTTAGGAACCCTAAAGACGGGTCAGAGGAGCAGTCAGCATGGAGACCAGGAGGCTTATGATCCCTTTGCCAGTGGCTTTGGGTGAACTTGCCTGTTACAGTTTCCTTTTAAAGGTGGATAAATATCTGCCTATGCAGGGTCACGGGTTAGCAATGAGAAGTGAGCTTTGTAGGTAAGTAGGTGTTGTGAGGCTTCCATGGGTGAGTTGGGCACGAAGAAGGATGATGGGAGCCTGGTAGGAGAGAGGAAGGGTTGTTTGTGTGTTGGCCCAGTTGTACCTATGCATCATTTAAATACACTTCTCTTATAAAGCTGTACGCCAGGCATTATGCTGATAACCTGTACATGCTGATAACCTGTACATGTGAGTTAACTCACAACAGTCATACTGCTGTTTTCATTATAAATGAGGCCATGGCAGAGGGCTCACATAGCTTTCCAAGGTTCCTCAAAAGTGTTGTACTGTGAGAAAGCAGATACTGTGGTTCATGCCTGTGCCTTGAGCAATTTTCTCTTGTCTCTTTTTACAGCTACAAAGCTCCAGTTCTACCTGGAGCTTCTAAAACCTAGGGCATTATGATGCCCTTCACAGAAATGTGTGCGGAAGCCAGATGTAGAGGTGCATGCCTGTAATTCCAGCACTTGGGAGGCAGAGGCAGGAGGATTGCTGCAAGTTTGATGCTAGCTTAGACTACACAATGAGTTCAAGGTCAGCCTGAACTATGTAGAAAGGCTCTGTGTTTTGTTTTGCTTTTAAAGAAAAAAGATGTGTATGATAATTTCCTTGTTAGAGATACCAACATCTTTAATTAGTTTTGAAGTATAAGTAAATGAATCCCTTTCATGATAATTCTTTTTTTTTTTTTTTATGTATTTAGTACATGGTCTACAGGGCCTCATTACACAAATCAGACTCACAGTGATCCTCCTGTTTTCAGCCTCCCATGTGTTAGGATTACAGGTGTGCACCACCATGCCCAGTTTAATTACCATCTCGGTGTGCCCTGGGGGCAGGGCTGGCACGGCACGCCTGGGATTGAGTCCCAGTCCCTGTGTCTGCCTATGCAGGTGCTTTCATCCGCTGGGCTATCTGGCCAGCCCAGGACAATTCTTTATTGGGGGAAGTGTGTGTGTATTAGAGTGACAGGTTGTCCTGTATGGACCTTCCCCCTAAGGCGACAGCATGTGCAGTTAGGTACATGATAAGACTTTCTTTCTCCTTCATCCCTTCCACTGGCACTAGAGCTCAGATTCCAGATGAGTCTTCAACGTGAGGCCAATAATGAAACTGTCCTTGCTGCCTCCTTGGTAGGTGCTCGTCCACCCTTCCTCCTCTGACCTCCCAGAGGAAATGTCTGTGTTTTTAAGCTTGCTCATATTTCTCTCCTTTTCTGAGGGAGATAATTCATGTGACAAACATGCAGTTGCTATGCTGCATTTCAGAAAGTTCCAATCTTCAGCAAAAGGTATAACAGCACACCATTTTGGGTTTATCTGTCTCAGAAAGCTTGTCTTTTTTTGTTTTTTTTAACTCTTATGTATTTGGTATGGTGTCTCACTACACAACTCGGACTCATAGTGATCCTCCTGTTTCAGCCTCCCTAGCACTGACATTACAGGTGTTGTGCACTACCACACCCAGTCTTGGTGGCTAGCTCAACATGCCTGTATGGCCTGTGGTACCAGGGATCAAAGCCGGGTCCTTGCACTTGCCTAGGCAGGCACTTAATCCACTGAGCTACTTCCATGGCACTTAATTTATGTCTTTAAATTTACCTGTCCCTTCAAGCTCAGTCCCACATGTGACCTTTTTTATCATGCTGATGTGAGGCAGACATGCACCTTAGAACTGGCTCCTGTCATGATGCTATGTGACATTTTAAAGACTGCTGCAAAAAGAGGAGAAAGTGAATAGGTTTCTGAGATCAAATGTGTGATGTTGTAAAAAGGGAAAATCCTCTCTAATCTGACTTATTTGGCTTCATTTATTCATAGCTTTGCTTTTATTTATTTATTTTTTAAATGTTTATTAGGATTTATTTTTCTGGCCTTATAAGTTTGAGTTTGGGGGAATTATAGTTAGTTTTTTTTTTTTTTTTTTTTTTCTCTTCTTCTTTTTCTTCTTCTTCTTCTTCTTCTTCTTCTTCTTCTTCTTCTTCTTCTTCTTCTTCTTCTT
>PVKA01049270.1:0-13344 GCA_004027165.1 Ctenomys sociabilis | reverse complement strand
TTTTGGTGGAACCGGGGATTGAACTCAGGCCCTTGCACTTGCCATGAAGTGCTTATTCCACTGAGCCATCTCCCCGGCCCCCTACCTGGCAGGGGAGATACCATGAGCACAGATACTTTTTAAAATACTGACAATAGCCCGGCCTGGTGGCACATGCCTGTAATCCTAGCACTTGGGAGGCTGAGGCAGGAGGATTGTTGCGAGTTTGAGACCAGCCTGAGCTACAAAGTGAGCTTAAGGCCAGCCTGCACTGCACAGTGAGACCCTGTCTCAAAAAGACAAAAAAATAAATAAGTGAAAAATAAAATAAAATAAAATACTGAGAATAATATGTTCCTATAGTTTAGGTTTTCAAGGTTGTTTTGTTCCTTTACTGTGAAATTTAAAAAATTTTATTTATTCATGATTTTTAATTTTTAAAATGTAATTTACTTTGTTTTGAAGTGTAAAAACAGTAGCAAAAAAATAGAAAAATTGACTGAGACAGGATGACATCCAATAATCATATGTTACAGATTTTTAAAACAGGAATAGCTAATTAACACTGTATTTTAAACCTCAAAACGATTGCTTGCATTAAGAGACATAGTTGTGCAAGACTGGACAGTTAATTGAATATTGAGATTTGCTTTCCAGGAATCTTAACTTTTTTCTTCTCTTTTATTTTTCTTTTTATTCATTTTAATGAGAAAAAAAGATAAAGTAGCAATGAAACAGTTTCAAAACAGGTTAGTAGGATTATTCTTTTCTTTAAAAAAAACTACGTTTTAGGAGAGTCTAATAATTGGTAAGATGTTAGAGAGCGAGCACATATAGAAGGCCAAGATGAGAGGGTTCAAAAAATGGGTTTTGTGTTACCTGTCGTAGTCCTCAATGTAGCTGCTCAGATCACAGATTTCAGCATACAGAGTGAGTCAAGGTGAAAATTCTAAATGTTAACTACTATTTTCAAACAACCGATGGAAATTATTAGTACAATCATGTCAGCTGTCCTGTATATATACATTCATGATTTTCTCTACTACATTTTCCCCTGACTTTTCTCCTTTCTCTCTTCTTTTTTTTTTTTTTGGCGGAACTGGGGATCGAACTCAGGCCCTTGGGTTTGCCTGGGAAGCACTCATTCCACTGAGCCATCTCCCCAGTCTCCTCTTTTATTATCTTTTTAAAAAATTACTTAACAGAGTATTGAAATAATTGGTATGATGATAGAAGCAGTATGCACTTAGATGACCAAAATGACAGGTATTTCACCATTGCCTTAACCATCTTGTTTAAATAAATGTATGGTTTTATCCCTACCATATTTCCTAACTTTTCTCCTTTTTCTCTGTGTGTTTTGTTTTTCAGTCCTGGGGTTTGAACTCAGGACCCTGCACTTGCCAGGCAAGCACTTATTCCACTGAGGTATCCCCTGGCCCCTCTCTGTGTTAAGTTCTCACTTTCCATTTAACTGTGTTACACATTTCAATTTTTATTTCTTCTTTTGAGTTTTTATACTTGGGAGAAAAATATATTTACACATTTGGGTCTGATTTATTTCACTGATGAGTACATCTTCAAGTTGCATCCACTTATATATGAAGACTTTGAGTTTATCTTTCTTTTTTTTTTTTTTTTTTTTTTTTTTTTTTTTTTTTTTTTGAGACAGGGTCTCACTGTGCAGCTCAGGCTGGCCTTAAGCTCACTTTGTAGCTCAGGCTGGTCTTGAACAACAATCCTCCTGCCTCAGCCTCCCAAGTGCTGGGATTACAGGCATGTGCCACCACGCCCAGCAATGAGTTTATCTTTTTTTGTAGGTGATTAATACTCCATGGTATAAAAACCCACATCTTTTTCAACCATTCCTCAGATGACAGGCAATTTGGTTGTTTCTAAGATTTCGCTATCACAAATTCTGCTGTTATAAATGTAGGCAAACATATGTCACTCTGATATGTTTTCAGTTATTTTGTGAAAATTCTCAGACAGGATTTAGCTGGATTGAATGGGGTTTCCAGTCCTAGCTCTTTTGAGGAGACTCCACGATGATTTGCATAATGGTTGCACCAGTCTACATTCCCAACAGCAGTGGAGAAGGGTTCCTTCTTCCCCACAGCCTCTCCCACATTTGCTGTTGATTGATTTCTTTATGATAGCCATTCTTTCTGGGGTGAGATGGTATCCCAGTGTTGTTTCAATTTGTATTTCATGAATGGCTGGTGATGTAGAGCATTTTTTAAATGTATTTAGTAGCTTCTATAATTTCTTCCTCTGAGAAGTGTGTGTTCATCTTAGATGCCTATTTCTGGATTTGGTCTTTAAATTTTGGGGCCTTTATATTTGCAGTTCTTTGTAATTTCTAGATAGAAGACTTATGTCTGAGTACCTATTGGTTAAGACATTTTCCAAATTTGTGGGTTGTCTTTTCACTCTGTTGGTAATTTCTTTTGACATGCAAAAACTATTCAATAAGAGAGGTCCCAGTTGTTAATTCTTTCAAGAATTCCCATGCAGTTTGATTTTTGTTCATAAACTGTTTGCCTACACCTATGTCTTCTAGATTTCTACCTACTTTCTCTTCCAGGAGATTTAATGTATCTGCTTTAATGTTTAGATGTTTGATTGATTTTGACTTTAGTTTACTGCATGGTGATAGACCTGGGTCAAATTTTAGTTGTTTTTTTTTTTTTTTTTTGGCAGACCGGGGATTGAACTCAGGCCTTTGCGCTTGCCAGGGAAGTGCTTATTCCATTGAGCCATGTTTCTGGCCCCTAAATTTTAGTTTTTGGCATGTAGAGAGCCATTTTTCCAGCACCATTTGTTACAGAGGGTATCTTTCTTCCAGTAAGTAGGTTTGGCCCCGTTGTCAAAGATAAATGTGTGTTTGTAGTGCTTGTACAACTTCTAATCTATTCCATTGATTTTCTGGTCTTTTTTTTTTTTTTCTGCCAATATCATGCTGACCTTATCACTGTAGCTTTGTAGTATAATTTCAAGTCAGGAATTGTAATGCCTCCTGCCTTGCCTTTGTTTCCCAGATTGCCTTTAATATTTTAGTATTTTTCTGGTTCAAAATGAATTTTATGAATGATTTCTCTATGTCTGTGACACATGTTGGTGTATTTTGATAGGGATTGCATTAAATCTGCACAACAATTTTTGGAGAATGGTCATCTTCACAATGTTGATTTTTCCTATTCAGGAGCAGGAAATATCTTTCTATTTTCTGAAATCCTCTATGATCTCTTAAGTGTGTTTGTTATATGTGCAGAGGAATGCTATTGACTTTTGAGTACTGATTTTATAGCCTGCTATGCTACTGAATTTGTGTACTAATTCTAGAAGCTTCTTGGTGGAGTTATTTGAGTATTCCAAGTAAAGTATCATGTCATCTGAAATAATGATAATGTAACTTCTTCTTTACCTATTCTTATTCCTTTTATTTCTCTCTCTTATCTAGTGGCTCTAGCTAATGATTCTAGAACTATATTGAATAGGAGGAGTGATAGAGGACATCCTTGTCTTGTGCCAGATCTGAGAGTAAAAGATTTTTGTTCTTTTCATTTAGAATTATGTTAGCCATTGGATTGTCATAGACGGCTTTTATCAAATTGAAGTAGAGGCCTTCTATTCCAATTTTCTGTAGGACTTTGAACATGAATGAGTGTTGGACTTTGTCAAAAGCCTTTTCTGCATCAATTGAGATGATCATGTGGTTTTTAGATTTGGCTCTACTAATATAGTTTATTACGTTTATAGCTTTTTGCATTTATTGAACCATCCTTGCATCCCTGGGATGAATCCTACCTGGTCATGGTGTATAATCTTCTTGATGATTTGCTGTATTCTATTTCCTAGGATTTTACTGAGGATTTCTGCATCTATGTTCATGAGGAAGATTGGCCTGTAGTTCTCTTTTTTAGTTGTGTCTTTCTCTGGTTTTGGTATCAGTATAATAATTGCCTCCAGGAATGATTTTGGGAGGAATGCTTCCTTTTCAATTTCACTGAAGAATTTTTTTTTTTTTTTGGTCTTTTTGAGACAGGGTCTCACTGTGCAGTTCAGGCTGGCCTTAAGCTCACTTTGTAGCTCAGGCTGGTCTCGAACTCACAACAATCCTCCTGCCTCAGCCTCCCAAGTGCTGGGATTACAAGCACGCGCCACCACGCCCGGCTCTTCACTGAAGAATTTGAGGAGTATTGGGATTATATCCTCCATAAATTTCTTGAACAATTCAGCTGTGAGGGGCCAGGGAGATGGCTCAGTGGAATAAGTGCTTCCCTGGCAAGCACAAGCGCAAGGGTCTGGGTTCAATCCCCAGTTCCACCAAAAAAAAAAAAAAAAAAAAAAAAAAAAAAAAAAAAATTCAGCTGTGAATCCATTAGGACCTGGACTTTTCTTTGTCGGTAGACTTTTTATTACATTTCATATTTCATTGGCTGTTATTGGGTTATTGAGAGTTGTTATATCTTCCTGATTCAGTTTTGGTAATTTGTACCTTTGTAGGAGCTTGTCCATTTCTTCTGTGTCTTCTATTGTGTGAGAGTAAAGGTTCTCAAAGCAGCTAGTGACAATCTTCTAAATTTCTACTGGGTCTGTGGTAGTTATACCCTTTTCATTCCTTTTTGCTTGTATTTGAATTTTTTCTTTCCTCTTTTTGATGAGGTTAGCTAGGGGCTTATTAATGTTATTTAATCTTTCAAAGAACCAGCTTTTTGATTTGTTAATTCCTTGAACTGTTTTCTTCATCTCAATTGAATTAATTTCTGCTCTCATCTTTATGATTTCTTCCCATCTTTGGGCTCTGGGTTTGGTTTGCTCTTCCTTTTCTAGATGCTAGAGGTGCAGCATTAGGGTGTGTATTTGTCCCGGTTCTGTTTCCCTAATGTGTGAGTTCACAGCTATGAATTTCCCACGGAGAACTGCTTTTGTCGCATTCCATAAGTTCCAATAACTTGTGCTTGAATTTTCATTGAATTGTAGTTATTGTTGAATTTCTTGTTTAATTTCATCTGTGACCCATTGGTTGCTGAGTAAGGTGTTGTTTAATTTCTATGTATTTATGGGATTTTTCTGTTTTCTTGTTTCATTTATTTCCAGTTTCATTGCACTGTGGTCAGATATGCATGGGATAATTCCTGTTTTCTTGCACATACTTAGGCATGACCTATGGACCAGTATTGGTTAGAAAATAACCAATGTGAGGCTGAAAAAAGGTATATTCATTTGTTGTCGAGTGGAACACTCTGTATATGTCCACTAAGTCCATTTGTTCCAAGCTCTGGTTCAGTTCTGCTACTTCTTTACTAATTTTTTGTCTGCTTGACCTATCTTTTTTGGTTATGGGGGTGTTAAGTCTCCTATTAAGATTGTGGTCTTAGATATTAGATTTGTCATGTTCATTAAGATTTGTCTTACATAGTTGGGTGCTCCTGTGTTTGGTGCATAGATATTTATGAGTGTTACCTCTTCCTCTTGAATTTTTTCCCTAACCAGTATATAGTGGCCTTCTTTATTTCTTTTGGTCATTCTTGGTTTGAATTTGAGACTGTCTGAGAATAGGATTGCTACTCCTGCTTTTTTCTGAAGTGCAGGGGTGTCTAGTATTGTTTTCTATCCTTTGACTTTCAGTCTATGAATTTCTTTATGAGTTAAGTGTATTTCTTGTGTACAGCATATTGTTGGATTTTGTTTCCTAATCCACTGTGCCAGTCTATTTCTTTTAATTGGTGAGTTGAGTCCATTTACATTGATGGTTATAATTGAGATGTACTGACTTATGCTTGACATGTTATTTATCTGCCGTTGTTTATTCCTTTTTTAATATTTATTTATTTATTTATTTATTTATTTATTTATTTGTTTATTCCTTTTTGTCCTGTGTTTAATTTGTTTGCCCTATTTAGTGGGTTCCTTATGTTCTCATTTGTGGAAGTCTGATCATTTTGATCCCTCTCAAGAACATCTTTTAGTAGTCTGTGTAGGGTTGGCTTTGTCGTCATGAGTTGCAGGCTGGGCTGGAATTTGTTTTCATAGAGGAGTTGAAGTAGTCTGCTCCATGCTCTTCTTGCTTCATTGTTTGTGAAGAGAAGTATGACATTACTCTGATGGGTTTTCCTCTAAATGTGATCTGATTCTTTTCTCTAGTGGCTTTTAGTATATTGTTCTTGTGCTGCATTTCTGGGATCTCACTATTATATGTCTTGGTTTATTTTTAACTGAGTTGAAGTTATTTGTAGCTCTGTATGCTTCAGTTACCTGAATGTCAGATTGTTTCCTCATATTTGGGAAGTTTTCTGCTATGACTTCTGCCCATATTCTTTTTATATTATTTGTATTGACTCCTTTCTCATTGATGCCTATTAGTTTCATGTTGTTCATCTTTGCATTGTCTTTCAGGTGATGAATTATTTTTTCCTGCATCCTAGTTGTTTTTAAGAGATCTTTTCTTACCTTTTCATTAGCTGCAACAGCATCATCAAGATCTGAAACTCTATCTTCACTTTCACTCAGTTTTGTAAGCTTGTGATTGAAATTTTAAGTTCCTCTGTATCTCTTTAATTCTGCTTCATGTGATCTATTTTTTTCCTGTATTGCTCATTCAAGGAATCTATCCCTTTTCTAATCTCCTCTATTTTTTTTTTTTTATCAGTGTGTTCTTGAGAAGCAGTTATTAATTCTTTTCCTGCAGAGTTTATTTTTGATCTGATTTCCTCTACACTTTTGTGCATTAGATTCTTTACTTCAGTCACTCAATTCAGAGATTTCCTTTTTCATTTCAGAGATTAATTCTGATCTCAATTCCTCTATATCTTTCTGCTGTTGTTCATTTATTTCAGACACTATTAATTCATAGATTTCTTTTTTAGTTTCAAAAATTAATTCTCCTCTGAGTTCCTCTATACCTTTCTGCTGTTGTTTCTTTACTTCAGATGCTATTAATTCAGACATTTTAGCCATGCTTGTGTCCTCTGTACTTGTTCTGGGTGAGCTTGGGACCTGAAATTGCATTTTTCTCCTTGTCTTTGTCATTTTGTATAGCACTGTCCACTGACCATTGGTGTAGAGCTCTGGTGCAGTTATAACCTTAGCACCTATTAAACTTCAGTTGCCGATATACCAAGTTCAAGTTGATCCAGTTGTGCCTGGCTTCTGTCTGGCTCCTGTACTCGGCTCCTTCCCGCTGTGGCCCTTAGAGATGAACCTGTTGTGCCCCTCTGGCAAGGTGTTCTGCTCCTGGATTAGCTGCATGGTTTTGACCCTAGTCTCACTGCTTGGACTTCAGCTGCAGAGTTTCACCCCAGGCCTATATGCCAGGCCTGGGCTGGGTCTGGAGGGGTTGGGGCTGGGGTGGGCAGAAGAGCACAGAAGCTCTCCCACACACTCACATGGCCTGGACTTAGGTGGGTCTGGAGGGATCCCAAGAGTGCTGCTGAAGTTCTCACTCGCAGGATGGGCTTAGGTTGACTCTGGAGGGGTAGGGGAGGTCTGGAGTGTGTGGGGGAAAGGTCTCTCTCTCACGGTGGGCCTGGACTTTCCCAGTGGTCACAGGAGGGTACAGAAGCTCTCCCACACACTCTCAGGGCCTGGAGTTGGGCAGATCTCAACAGGAGCTTTCTTTGCCTCAATAAATATATTCTGCTCATAACCTCCATTTGTTCCTAAAATTCATTCTTCAGTTTTAGAGAACATGAACTCATCCAGGTTAGGTCGGGAGATCATTCTTCCCTATGTAATTTGGAGGTTCCCTGTATCATTTGTAGGTTACCCAACCAAGATCAATTTTTCTTCCTGTATCAGTACTGTAAACAAAGTATGGAAAATGAATAATACCTTCAATACAAAAAACATTTTTTTGTTGAGACAGGGTAGTTTGCACTTCAGCTCCTTGATATAGCCCAGATTGGCCTCTAACACTCAGTGTTCCTTCTCCCTCAGCCTCCCAAGAGCTTGGATTATAGGTGTGCAGCACTAAGATGTTATTGGATAGCAGTTCTAAGAACAGTATCTGTATGCAGAGATATAGGACAGGGACAACAACAGGAGCCTTGACTGTTCCCTCCTCTTGTCCTTTCCCAAGGCCACATGGACCATCTTCCTGCTCCCACCCCAGACATGGGCCCTCTTCATTGTGGGATTTGAGAGGAGAGGACAGGACAGTCAGGGTCTCAGTTGGTAATTCAGGCTGGCCTGGAACTCATTACGTAGCCTTGCCTTACCTAGGACTTTGACCCTGTTGCTTTAGCCATTCCCCTGTTGGGATTACAGGAGTCTACCAAAACACCCAGTCTTCTGTGGTTTCCATTAAAACCTCACAGTACTGAAGAGAAAGCAGGAGACTAGTTGCAGGTGAAAGCAGTTGCATATCTTGCTTCTATTTGCTTTTCATACTGGGGACAGATTGGGTAATTTCCCATTGAATAAAAATATAATACTCCTTTCCTATTATCATCTCCTTAAAGCCTAAATCTTGAATGTCATAAAAAAAGAAAGAAAGAAAGAAAAGAAAAATCTGAAGAACTGAGACCCCTGGTAATAGCATCATTCAGGGCCAAAGGGAGTTAGCTCAATAGAGTAAGTGCTTCCTTGGCAAGCACAGGGTTCTAAGTTCAACCCCTGGTACTGATAGAGTGAGCCTCCAAATGACACAGGGAGAAAATCTGATTTCCCAACCTAAAAGGTACCTGGAATAAGTTCATGTGCTCTAAAAGCGAAGAATGAATTTTAGGAACAGAGATTTTGAGCAGAATATATTTATTGAGGGAAAGAAAACTTCAGTCGGAAAGAGGGACAGGAGAGGGGCCCAAGCAGGGTGCCCCCCGCCCCACAACCTGTGTCTTCCAGGGACTTGTATAGAGGAAAACCATGTGGGACTAAGGTGGAGAAAATCAGAAGTCACTTAGGTGGATGTAGGGTGGGACAAAACTATGGTTAACCAGTGGGATTACAAGTAAAATTGATTAAGCCTAGGACCAGACGAGGTATCAAGTCACATAGCAAGCGGGCATGAATGTAAAACAGGGCCTTATCTGGTGGCCATCAGATAATGGGTCTACCTTACCTTCTCAAGGTAATGATCAAGCCCGGATGCTGTTCTTTAGGGAGGTTAGCAATTGTTTGGTCTTTAGGTCTGGCTCACAGCAGAAGCTTCTGTCCCTCTCAGAGTTGTATCTTGTCTTCTGTGTTATCTCCTTCAAGGGCCTGATAGACCGCAGTGCAAAGCCCAGGCCCAACAGACAGACAAACCAATAAATAAATCACTGAGAAACAAAAACGGGAATATTGGGATGATGTACCTAAAAATTTACACAATTTTTACTGAACTCACAGTGGAATTTACATTACTTAATTTTTCCTTTGATGAGAGGAAAAACCTCACAATCAAAAGCTAGAGGAGGAAAAGTTCATTTCACTTATAGTTTGTAGAGGCTTCAGTCTATAATTGGCTTGCTCCAAAGCAAGAGTCATAGCAGAGAGGAAAGAACAGGTAACTACAGCTCCTTCTGACCCTTATTTCTCACACAGGCTACTAAGGCCTGAATCAGTAATCTGCAGTTCTCTGTCGGTCTCAGTCTCAGTCTCAGTCTCTGTCTCTCTGTTTTTCACTATTATTTCTCCCTCTTTGTCCATTTTTTGTCTGTGTCTGTCTGTCTGTCTGTCTCTCTCCCCCTTCTGTGTGTGTGTGTGTGTGTGTGTGTGTGTGTGTGTATGTGTGCACACTTCTACTTTTTTGTTTTCATTTTTTGAGCCATCCTTCCTCTATGTAGCTGTAATGGGTTAATTTACATTTTAGCCTACAAATGTAAATCTTGTGTTTTCTGTTGTATAGAAAAAGGATACTCTCCACTGTTCTTAGTTGTTTAGTAACTAGTGGCTGTTTCTTGTTGTTTGCTAAGATAAAAATTCCTCCCTCATTAATTCTTGTAAAAAAAGTTACCTTACAGAGAATTCCAAAGGAAACTAAATTGGCTTTAACTTCTTGTAACCTCAGGCTATGCAAGGCTGCAGACAGGTACTCAGGTGCAAGATAACCAGAAACTAAAACAAAGCCCCAGGAAATTTAGTTTGAGTAGAGGTCACACTGACCCTAAAAGCATTATTTTGTGTCAGTGAATTTGTTTATCAAACTGAATGTGGTTCTATGTTTTAAAAGCCCCCCTACTTCCTGGGCTTTTTAAAATTCCAACCTGGCTGATCTAGTCCCCATTCGGAGCAACCCCTAACAGTAGCCTGGCCTGGTGTCCCTTCCTGCCCCATCCTTCTTATTGCTGGGATTACAAACCTGCCTCTAATCCTAGTTTATAAACTCCCTTGGGAACCGTGCTGTACACAGACCGCATGTGTAGAACTCCTGACCGCATTAGCACGGCTCCAGATTTAATGAAAGATAGGTAAGGAAGGCAGAATGAGTTTTAATTTTCTTTCATAGGGAGCTTGGAATGTATGGGTTCTCTATACCCTATATTCTATTAGGCAAGAGCTAATAGCACCAAATGCACTGTATTTACTGTTCTAAATTACCCAATGCAGGCTTCAATTAGAATTTTGAGGATTCTCCTGCCCCAATTTCCCAGGCTTTTGCAAAGAAATTTCTCTTTTGCTAATGAAAACATTCAGTTATAGATAAGCAGACATTCATTACACCCAACGTCAGTCCTAGCACTTTGGAAGCTGACAACAGAAGATCACTGTGAGTTTGAGGCCATCTTGAGCTACATAGTAAAGTCAATATTTAAATTACATTGTTACAGGCCACACAGTTAGATAAAAATATTACAGGCAGTCAGGTAGGGCCAGGTTCTCAAGGAGACAAGATAGAAGACAAGGTGAGTTTACAAACTTGAAAGAGACAGACACTTCTATATGGCCAGATCTCACAAATATAGCTACATACCTCCCTAGGTATGGACATCAGGGATTGATATTCTAAACAGGTATCAATCATCTTGAAAGAGCCCAAATGACTTAATAATGCAACCCTCAAGGGGAAGAGACCCTGTCCTGTCCTGTGCCCGCTTGGTGCGTGACTTGCTTCCCCATTTGGTCCTGGACTTAATCAATGTTACTTGAGCAATGGTGCTTGTAATCCCATTGGTTGACCATAGTTTTATCCCACCTCTTGTCCACCTAAGCAAGTTCCTGTTTTCTCTACCTCAGCCCCACAAGATTTTGCCCTGTAAACATAATGTGGAAGAGACAGCTTTCTAGATGACCCGCTCGCCTGCCTTCTGTCCTCTCTGAGGCAGAAGCTATCTTTCCCAACATATATTCTACTCTCAACCTCTGTTTGTTTCTAGAATTCATTCTTCAATTTTAGAGAACACAAACTCATCCCAGGTACCTTTCAGTTCGAGAGATCACTTTCCTCCTATATCATTTGGAGGTCATCCACCGAGATCATCGGATGGAGGTATGGGTTTGCTTTTCCTTCATAAATTTTTCATTGGGACTTACTTAGGTAACAAATATTTATGCTTCAAATGTTGATGTCTTTGCTCATTGCTCATAATTGTTCATGTTTTGCCTTATACAGTTTTGCCTCATATAGTTCTGTTAAAATTGCTTACAATTGCTTTTGCTGTTTCTTATATGGTTTTGTTAAAATGTTGCTCAAAATGTTGGTAAATCTGTTAAAACATGCAAATGTTGTAAGGTTATGGTATTTCTCTAATGGGACATTTTATGACTGTTTTTTACTTGTGTATGTTGCACTTGAACAAGTTACTAAATGTACTTGTATTCCTTGCTTGATTTTACACAATTGCACTAGAGAGTAAGCCTTTTAGTGGACTTTATGTAAACTTCTGTAAAATGGAACTTTTAGCCAGCTCAGACTTAGAAAATACACATGCCTGTATATAAAACATGGGACTCTTTTGCCAACTAAATGAAATTCTGTCGAAAACCATTCTTAAAGACTCAGAGGACAGGTTTCATGGGGATGGACTGATTCTGATCCCCCTCTGTGTTCCAGAGGAAATGTCGGGCCTGCTCTGTTTCAGTTTCCTTTCTCTAGACTGTTCCAACTAAGTAAAGCCCTTAGAAAATGAGTGTTTGTTAATGTTGAAGACAAGGAAGTAATTTTAAAAAGGACACATATCCTGTCTTTGGGTCAGATGAGACAAAGAGGAATTACGCCCTTCCTGGAGGACACATATAAAAGCTATGTCCTGGCTTAGTATTCTGGGAGGGTCTCCTTTAGGAGGCTAAACCTGAGACACAGTGGAGAGAACCAACTTCTGGGTGACACCAGGAGATATCTCCAAAAGCAGCACACTTCTGGGACCCAAACACGTTTAGTGTGAGGGAGGATCTCAACTATTTTCCTAGGTCGACTTTAAAACCTTTATTGTCAAGAGCTAGGTAATCTTGTCCAGGCTTTTAATTATCCCTTATAGAACTTGGACAAACAGTGGTTATTCTGCAAGCTAGTAAATGCTCTTGGAGCAGCTGCCACTGTTTGAAGCAGAGGACAGGTCTCCCCAGCCATTCTTTGTTGAATCCCCACTGAAGCCAATGGCTTCAGTTGACCAGAGAAACCATTAGATTCCTTTCTGGAGACATCTCTGGTTGTGTGAGCAAATAGAAACTGTGAACACCTGAGGAGTTATTGCCAGGGCTACTTTCCCTAGGGTACCTAAAGGTGCTTGGTGGAAACTAGCTTTTGACCACTGAAAGATCTCCACTTACCTATTGTACTTTTTCTCTCTTTGCTAGTAAAGTAGGAATTCTGCTAGAGATTTCCAGTAGCACAACTAAATGAGTCACCATTTTAGGAATCAGGCTGTGGAAGTTTACATTCTACAGCAGTTATCAAGGCAATGACTTACATCTGTACCTTACGCGTCAGCTAAGAGTAAGAAATTTTTGCCAGCTGTATTGTGTTTTTACCAACATGTAAAATGTGATTGTTAGATGATAAATGTTTCAACTGTGAGCTTGAAGGTTACTAAAAATGTTTACCGAGAAGTCTGTGTAGGTCGGCAGATGGGGGTCTATATTATACAGGATGGGTTTTGTTAAGGTTGTCAAGAATAAGGCCGACTTTAAGAGATACCAAGTGAAGTTTACAAGATGACGAGAGGGCAAAACCGATTACTGTGCTAGGAAACACTTGCTAATACAGGACAAAAATAAGTACAACACACCTAAACACAGGATGACAGTTCGTGTAACTAACAGAGATACCATTTGTCAGATTGCTTATGCCTGTATTGAAGGGGACACGATAGTCTGTGCAGCATATGCACATGAGCTACCAAAACACGGTGTGAAGTTGGCCTAACAAACTATGCTGTAGCGTATTGTACTGGCCTGCTGCTGCCGCAGGCTTCTCAGTAGGTCTGGCGTGGATCAGATCTG
>PVKA01049269.1:0-13345 GCA_004027165.1 Ctenomys sociabilis | reverse complement strand
TTCTTTGAATAACTCCCTATGGTTGCAGAATGCTGGACTGTGTTGGATTGTGGTGTCGAGTTCAAGAACCTAAGGTAGTTGAATGTCAATGGAGTGCCCACTTTTGACAGGTGTAGACAAAGGAAGGGTTGTAGAAAGAAAAAATCATGATGTGTGTGTATAGACAGTACAGTTGGGATAGATAACGCTGCGCTTCTACATAATTCTATGATAGGCAAGATCTGCACTAATGGTGGTTGGACAGGATATTATGTTGGCTTTTAGTGCTATGGTCATCCACTAGGTAAGTAATTATTGAATTTTTGATATAATTTCAGCTATAAAAGAACCTGTAAATATAATATCATGTATGCACCTTGTACAATACCAAAACGTTATGAAAACAGTTTGCTATGTATTAATTCATCGACTCTGTATGGTTAAGGTGTTTTGAAATTGTCTGATTGACATTTGTATTTTAATAAAATAAAAATAAATGGAAAAAAAAGGGTCAGAAGGAACCAACACACCGGGCTCAGTAAGCTAATTATGGCATGCATGAGTTGTGTAATCTGTCAGGCAGCTGAGAGAGAAGAGCTCTTTCTGAGAACAATAGATGACATTGTTCTCAATGGTGCAGAGAAGGTGCAAAGATTTTGGGGAAATGCAGAGTTATTTGGGAACCACAGTGTGTTCAGTTATCTAAAAAATTATTGTACCCAGTCCTCAAGCTTTTCTGCAGTGGCTTTGGAGGCGTGATTCATTTGTCCAAGCAAAAATATTTAATTCCTTTGTGCTGCAGTCTGTAAAATCTTTATGTTGTTATTCTACATATGCACATTGCTTGTATCCAGTGGTAACTCTTTCTGATGCACTTTAAATAAGATTTGGACTCCTGACAGATTATTCAAGCCAACTGTGAGGGAGAAGAATCACAGACTAACTGCAGGTCACAGGTCACAAAGCCCCCCCAAGACATCAAACCATCCATCCTGTGGTTCCAGGCAAGGTAGAAGCCAAACCAGCTCAAATCGAAACGGGTGCCTGCTAAGACTGAGAAAAGTATAAAACGTCACACAGATGATTTGAAACCACTTGCTGCGCTGTGTAGGGTGAGGGTACTACCTGGAATCTGCTTCCTGTTTTCATCTGTGTCACTGACAGCTGGCTGCAGCTTGTCCCTTTTCCTTCCGAGGCCGAAAGCAGTGAGCGTCATCTTGCTAATGTTCACTTGTTCTCTCATGGGTTACCGATAGCACGGGGCTCTCACAGCTCCTTTCCTGGTCTTTCACCCCCTGCCTGCCTGCTTGATTTTGTCATTTCATGGCTCACTAGCAGCTCCACTTGAGTGGCTGCCACCCAACTGACCTGGTCATCGACCCTGACAGATCTTGTGCAGCATCGCTGCCAGTGCGTACCCTGTCTCTTCAGCGCACCCTGCCCATTCCCTCCGTGGAGCCTTTGAAGATGCCCGCATCTACAGAGCTGTCCATCCTGTGTGGCGTGGCCTCCCCTCCCCCATCCCAAGTGCCCACCAAGTAATGTTAGGCTGCACCGCTCACCTTGTGCAGTCATCTGACATCCAGACTAAAAAATGAGAAATTTACTGATAAGTAAAGGTTTTATTTCTTGCCTTTTCCCATGGTAAACAAGACCTGCACCTCAATAATTTTTTATCTAGTTGACCTAGCTTTTTGACATAAAGGGATGTTAAGGTCCCCTGTTAAGATTGTGGACTTGGACATTAGATTTTTCATGTCCATTAAGATTTGTCTTATATAGTTCAGTGCTCTGTGTTTGGTGCATAGATATTTATGAGTGTAACCTCTTCCTCTTGAATTTTTCTCCTAACCAGTATATAGTGGCCTTCTTTATTTTATTTGATCATTCTTGGTTTGAAGTTGAGACTGAGAACAGGATTGCTACCCCTGCTATTTTCTGAGGTGCTGGGGCATGTAGTACTGCTGTCCATCCTTTGACTTTGAGCCTATGAATTTCTTTATGAATTAAGTGTGTTTCTTCTGTACAGCATATTGTTGGATTTTGTTTCCTGATCCACTATGTCAGTCTATTTTTCTTAATTGCTGAATTGAGTCCATTTACATTGATGTTATAATTGAAATGTGTTGACTTTTATGTTTGTCATGATACTTACCTGCTGTTATTTACTCCTTTGTATCCTGTGTTCAATTGTCTGTCCTCTCAGGGGGTTCCTTCTGTTCTCATTCATGGAGTTTGGTCCTTGTGGTCTCTCTCTAGAACATCTTTCAGTAGTCTCTGTAGGGTTGGTTTTGTCATAATGAAATTCTTTAGTCGTTCTTTGTCATAGAAGTATTTCACTTCTCCATCAAACTTGAAAGAGTTTTACAGGGTATAATAGTCTGGGCTGGAATTTGTTTTCATAGAGGACTTGAAGTACTCTGCTCCATGCTCTTCTTGCCTTCATGGTTTGTGAAGAGAAGTCGGTCATAATTCTGATGCGTTTTCCTTTGAATGTGATCTGCTTCTTTTCTCTAGTAGCTTTCAGTGTATTATTCTTGTGCTGGATTTCTGGGATCTTGACTATTATATGTCTCCATGTGTTTTTAATTGGGTTGAAGTTATTTGGCATTCTGTATGCTTCAGTTGCCTAAATGTTAGATTGTTTCCTTGTATTTAGGAAGTTTTCTGCTATTACTTATGCCCATATTCTTTTTATATCATTTGTATTGACTCCATCTTTCTCATTGATGCCTATTAGTCTTACATTTTTCATCCTGGCATCATCTTGCAGGTGATGAATTATTTTTTCCTACATCCCTTTCTTACCTTTTCACTAGCTGCACCAGCATTTCAAGATCTGAAACTCTGTCTTCACTTTCACTCAAATGGTTTTGCAGACTTGTGATTGAGACTTTAAGTTCCTCTACATCTTTTTAACCCTGCTTCATGCGATCTATTTCTTTCCTGTATTGCTCATTCAAGGAATCTGTCATATTTCTAATCTCTTCTATTTTTTGTCAATGTCTTCTTTATAGGCAGTTATTAATTCTTTAATTGTAGTCTTTTTTAGATTGGGTTTCCTCCATATATTTCCATATATGATTCTTTAGATGCTATGAATTCAGAGATTTCTTTTTCTTATTTCAGAAATTAATTCTGCTCTGAGTTCCTCTATATCTTTCTGCTGTTGTTTCTTTGCTTGCGACACTGCTATTTCATTCATTTCAGCTGAGTAGTGTCCTCTACACTCATTATGGGTGGGTTGGAGGCCTGAGATTGCATTTTCTCCTTGTCTTTGTCATTTTGTATAGCACTTACCTCTGACCTTTGGTGTAGAGCTTTGGAGCAGTTTTAACCTTAGTGCCTACTGAAATTCCGGTACAGATCTATTAAGTTTGAGTTTACCAGTCGTGCCTGGCCTGGTTCTAGCTGTTGTGTTCAGTGCCTTCCTGCTGCA
The DNA here is from genome assembly GCA_004027165.1 of Ctenomys sociabilis. Classification (NCBI taxonomy): domain Eukaryota; kingdom Metazoa; phylum Chordata; class Mammalia; order Rodentia; family Ctenomyidae; genus Ctenomys; species Ctenomys sociabilis. The sequence continues at coordinate 9,927 of PVKA01049269.1, read as the reverse complement.
GCCCTTGGAAGTGAACCTGTGGTGCCCCTCTGTTGTGCCCCTGGAGCAGGGAGCACACTGGAGCACAGAAACTCACCCACACACTAGCTGGGTCTAGGCTTGGGCTGGATCTGAGGGTTCCTAGAGAGTCACAGAAGTTCTCACTCACTGGGCGGGCTTGGGGGTGGGGGCTCCGGAGGGTTGCAGGGGTCCAGACGGCATGGTAGAGAGTCTCACTCATGTGGGTGCCTGGCTTTTGGTTTGGAGGGGTCCCATGGATGTAAGGAAGCCAGAAGTTCTCCCACACACTCACTGTGCCTGGTTGGGCTGGAACTGGGGGTCCGGAGAGAGTCACAGAAGTTCTCACTCACTCGGAGGGCTTGGAGGCAGAAGACCTGTGCCTTGAAGGCATTCAATATTGCAGAGAGTTGATATGCATAAAAAGAAGAAAAATGCAAGACATTGAGAATGGTTCTTTCTGTCTGTCTGTCTCTGTCTCTGTCTCTTTTTCTCTTTCTCTGTCTGTCTGTCCCTCAATCTCTCTCTCTCTCTCTCTCTCTCTCTCTCTCTCTCTCTCTCTCTCTCTCTGTGTGTGTGATGTGAAAAGAGAATGAACAAAATTGGTTTTGAAATTCTATATATTGAATTCTATTCAATTTTTTTAATAGCATTGCATTTCTGCACTTGATCCTGGACAAAAGGCTGAGAAGTGACCTCTGTGCTTAATAGATTGGATAATTAGGCATAGTACCTACTCATGCACTAATGTATTTAATTAGTAAATGTGTGTCATGTAACCAGGGAGAGAGGGGTCAGTGACACACTGGTGGGTTCCAACCCAGCAAAGTCAAGGCAATAGCACTGTGCTTCTGAATAACTTGGGTTTTAAAAAAAAGTGTTATTCATAAAAACATAATGTAAGCCACTCTGAAAACTATTACAATTTTTACTATTTTTATCTATTACCTGCCAGCAACAGCTACCTATTGGGCAGTGCAAGCTCCTGGAAGCCTGACGTTTTAATATAGTTCTGATACTGTCACCTTGGTTTCGAATAATATGTTACACACAGACAGCAGTGGTTTCAGACACTACCTAGTACGCAGAGAAGGCTTTTCCAATTGATACTGCTTAAAGATCAATGCTCTCATCGCAGGACACATGTGTGGCAACTGCAGGCATGCAAGTGTGGGGCTATGTCTGATATTGTTTAGTTTACTTCCATTTTAGGAAGAATTTGTGAAGTCTAGAAAATGTAAAATAAAATTGGAACAAAAATATAAAATAAAATTGGAAGGAAATGAGAGCAGCCCTCCCGCAGGCAGGGGCTAGGAAGAAAGGTGTACATGGGGTGCTACTGGGTCCTGGAGGGGCAATGCAGACCTGGCCCTCAGTACTGTGCAAAGACAGTAAGGCAAATGCAGTTAGCGTCAAGAATCACAGTAGCTGCATGAACCACAATTCCTACTTTTAAGGGAACCATGGCCTTTGCTGACATAGAGAATAAGACTTCTTTCAGAGATTTTTGTAAGAGAGGATACTGTGTAAGAAAATTGGTTGAGAAAGCCCTGCTCATCATCATGAGTGAAGAGGGCTGTTTTTCTGTGATGTTCTTCCACTTCAAGCTAAAGACAAAAACAGCCTTGGGATACTCGCTGTGCTACCCTGTGTGAGCTCACACATAGCCCGGAGTAACCCGAGGGCATCTCAGAGGCAGCCTTGTCTCAGCAGATTTTGGGTGAGGCAGAGATGGTCACAGCTGCACTGTGTGGTGCGAGGCTTTCACCCTTATGCAGCGGGGGGAGGGCACTGGGCTGAGGAACTGACACTCAATTGCTCCTTTCAGTCACTGAAATTTAAGCAGTCTCATTGGCTATGGTTACAGTGCTGGACAGTGCAGTTCTAGAAGAAGACAGAGCTGTATCTTTCCAACAATATCTCATGAGAATATTTCTCTTGACTGAGACTTCACAAGCTATGGGTCTACAAGAACAGGTGAAGCAGGGCAAACTCAGTGGAAATATGTCTGGGACTGCTGAAATGTAGACAGATCAGTCAATAGAGGCCTCAGACTTGATGCCATCTTTTACTACAGTTTTGAGACATAAATCCCCCCCCCCCCATATGGATTTTAGTTAGAAGTTGTATGAGCCTGTTTGCTCATGCAATAGCAGAATACCACTGACAGGATTATCTGTAAAGAAGTTTGTTTTATCTCATCATACTAGAGGCTGGGAATGCAAAGACATGGCTCTGACATGTGGAGAAGACCTTCAGGCTTCCCCAGAACACATGGCACAGGGCAAGAAGAAACCCAGAGAGAGAGAGAGAGAGAGAGAGAGAGAGAGAGAGAGAGAGAGAGAGAGAGATTGGCCAAACTCAGCTTTATTTGTTTTTCATAATGGTGTTGGGATGCAGAGCCTCGTAGATGCAAGGGCTGGCTCTACCATTAAGCTACATCTCCAGTCCCAAGTTCACCTTTCTGCCAGGAGCTGACACTGGTCTATTCACTAAATGACAGCACTGGCCACTCACGAGGGCACAGCCCTCATGGCCTGATCACCTCCTAGTGTTATCACAATGGCAGTGAGCAGCATTGTGTCTGAAGGGGCTGCCCAGCCAGAGCAGCAGTGACAGTCTGTGCTCTCATGCCCAATGTATTTTACGCTTTATAGATCTGTGCATCGCTTTGGCATCATATTTCTTTTACCAATACTGTCAGCTTTCTCTTTTGTGCAACACCAGAGATACCTTTCCTTATGGAGTGGAGTGGGAGAAAAGTCACATCAGCACACAAGTGAATACTTTTTCAGTCTTCTGGGTTTTTATCTGAATCAGTGCTTTGATATATTTTTGGTATTCTTTCATCTGTACTGTTTTTGCTTTTTTCTTTTCCTTGTTCTCACGTCTGGTGGGGGAGGGGCCCTTTCTCAAAATAACACACTTTGGTTATTACTATGAGGGGTGATCAACATTAGGAGAATTTGGATTTTCTTTGGAGGAACTTGCAGCGGCCCCGCTCTGCCTAGCAGACACAACATGTTCTCTACCAGCTGAGCACAGGGCAGACACTGCCTCTAGTCTACCTCAGGGAAGGGGAGGAAAAAGCTGGGATCCTGAGAGAACCCAGAGTGTGAAGGACAGGGAGAGTGAGGAGGGCTGTGCTCTTCCACACCAGGGCAGTCTGGGTGCAGGGCAAGGTCATTTGATGGGTGGCCGGCATTGAGAAGTAGGTTGTACCACCCATTGGGCTAACTGACTTGTGACTGACAGTGGGTAAGATCGGGGGTCCCTGTGATAACTGGCCACGCACATTTTAGATGATGTGGGTGAAAGCAATGAGGTCCAGAGTCTTTCCTAATACACCCACATTTTCATGGTGTTTTTCTCATGCCCTTTGGTAATCCCTTTTACTTCAGGGAGAAGCTAGAAACCTAAAGATGGGATCTCCTCCGTTTCCTGAATTCACTCTCCATCCCAGATACAGGGATTTACTTTTATCTGTTTTCATTTCTTTCTTTCAACAACAGTAAAAATGGTTACTTTACTCTTATTGAAGATTAATTATTTGAGTTGTATAGTTGGATCTCATTGTTCCTAGGCATCTCGATCTATTAATTCTCTGTTTCTCTCCTATGTCTTTCATTTTGCTCATTTTCTATTTTGTAGTGTTTAAGCATGCCAAAATTTCTTATATTAAAAACGTCCTCTATCACACGGATGATTTTAGCCATTACTTCTAGCTTTTGCGCACACTCTAGTTCTATGCTTTTCAAAGAATGCCCACCTGCCCTGATATAGTGTGCTCATTCGATGCGCCCTTTCACTGCTGTCCTCTGGCATTTGTCCCCACTACTGCCTGAAGCCCTTGTTTCAATGCACGATCACCAGTGACCAGTTTGTAGCTACACTGTATTACGGTTGTTACATGACTGATTTCTAGAAGTGCCTCATTCTCTTTGTGTGCTGCCCTCTGGAATGGTCAGGCCAGAGACCTGGAAACTGTCCTTCAGGTTCTCTGTCACTTGCTGTTTTGGGAGTTTGTAGCCCACCTCCTTGGCATGCTGTCTCTTATCCTTTCCGACAGGGCTCTGAATTTCCTAATTGCAGAATTCAGGTGAGAGGAGCTACTGCCCGGCTCCAGAAGGGAGCCTCAGTTTTCTGCTCGTCAGCACTCCCTCTCTTCCTGGCTGCAGTGTTGGCTCAGGGATGAATCAGTGACCCACATCAGACCAACCAGGGTCCCTGAGATCCAATTCCAAAACCATGGCTGAGCCTTGAGAAAGTGGGCACATTTCCTACCCCACATGCAGAGCCCCGGGAGTCGCTAGCAGTGGTCTTGGGAACCCAAAAGAAGAAATCAGCTTGAGAGCAAGATCAGCACTGAAGAAGAAAGGTGAAACAGAGAAAGAAAGACAATTTCCTAGTCATAAACACAGCAGTACCTGAGTTCATGAATACTCTTTGTTTGTAAGCATTCAGTTCACAAGCAGAAGCATTTGACAGAGTTTTGTTTATGCTTACCAGCTCTGTCTTGGGTAACAAACATGAGCATGGTCATTTTCCCCACACAGACACATACATGGCCGTGTTTCCTAAAACCAGAGGACAAATGAAGTTCATGAGTGAGGCACCAATGTACTGAGAAATGGATAAAAGCTTCCCTGAAGCTTTACACCTGCTTCAGTTCTTTTAGCCAGTTAATTTTGTTTTCTTCCATTTAAGTCATTCTGTATCACAATTTTCATTCAAAAGAGTTCTAAATGACACAAGCTTTTCCATCTAAATCATTCCCCCAAATACTATCCACAACATTTAGTAAACCTGCTTAAACTTTTTACTGAGAAGTTCTTTCCAGGAGACCTAATGGCAAGCGCAGCTCAGAGAGGAAAGTCGTTGAATTTCTCAACAGTTCTGTTTATAGTAAGGCAGCGTCATGACTGAGTCACTCACAGCTCAGTGGCATCACCAGGTTCTGGGGATTTTTCCTGGTGTCTTCCATGACATCATCATTGTTGGCTTAATCATTCATGTTGGTAATCGGACGGTGTAGTGAGGAGCTCTCCAGACGTGACAGCTAGGGGTGAAAACAGCCTTTCTTTGGTTTTCTCTTATCACCTAGGAAATTTGTTCCTGAAGGCACTCAGGCTTGGATCTCTTCAGCCATAGCTGGGTCACAAGTGAATCCCTGAATGAGATCTCCCAAGCAGCTCAAAAATTTTCCCCAATAGATTTCTAAGTACTATAACTTTCTAAAATCTGAGACACACCAAGTAATCCTAAGGAAATATATATATATAATATATATATTATATATATATATTTTTTAAACATTTCTGGTCTTTATTTTTTTCTCTTTGGAAGCTGATATTTCATCAATCATTAACAACGTGTTGGGCACAGATCAGAATATTCCTTCAGCCCTTCACTCTAATATATTGTTCCTTTCAAAGACAACTCAAAGCAGTTTCTTTTAGAGTGTCTTTCTTCACAGTTTAAGCTCTTGAAAATTAATGGTTTCTAAACAGCCTTGAATTGATGAATTCAAGGTAATTTGAGATTATCTATTTCATGAGGTAGTCTAAATGCATTTTGTTCCAATGTAGTTGGCATGCCATCAGATGCACTCCCATTTCAGGTGTTTTGACTAAATTGGGTGTGCGCGTAACCACCGTCGCCAGTCAGCAGTAGTGTTGGGGAACCCTTGTACCACAGCAGACTTACTGGTGTATTGTAACAAAAGTTAGAAATCAGTGCAGGGTGACTGTGCTCATGTTCCCTGTCACTTAGCAAGCCTGGACTGCTTTGGTCCCCATGCTCCCCCTTGACAGTGGGTGGATCAAAGTGACTGTGTCTGGCTTGTGTTTTATTTTATTTTATTTTTTTTAAATCTATTTAGTGCAGGGTCTACCGGGTCTCACTACACAGACTGAACTTGTAGTGATCCCGTTTTCAGCCTCCCAAGCGCTGGGATCACAGGCGTGGGCCCACGCCCAGTCTCCGCCATCTCGGGAAGGGTCCTGGTACTTGTGTTTTAATAATACACAGTGATTCCAGCTTGCTTCAGGGGCTTCAGGGTGATCATATTTGGGGAAAGACTGGCCCAGTCAAGGACACCTTTGACTCTGTGTCCCCTGCCTCCCAGAATGTTCCTGTACAAATCTGCCCGACAACATAGGACAGTTCTTCAATTCTGCGTAGCCGATGATGCAGTAACCTGCTGCCACTTTGTACCTCCCACTCACAAACCGTATTTAAACTGATCTCAAGCCTGACTCTGGCTGGTGACATGTACCTCTGGGTTCCCCAGCGCACTCTGATGCCTTGCTGCAAAGGCTTCCGGCTACCAAAGAACTTCAAAATTCTCTCATGTTCCTTTGCTGATTCTTCTATCTCTGTTATCAGAATCACTCATCCACAATTGCTTATCCTGGAGTTTCATATAAATGGAATCATGCAGTATATGTTACTTTGTCAAGTGTCTGTAGGAATATTTTTATCCATTTTTAATTGTGGTGTTGGTCTTCTTATGGAGTTGTAAGAGTCATTCTATGTCTGAACGAATCCATGCCAGATACACATATTGTGAATATTTTTTGCCAGTCTGTCACTTGCTTTTTTATTAACAGCATCACTTGAGGAGCAGAAATTTTAAATTTGTATGAAGTTCAATGCCTCAAATTTTTCTTTTATGGTTTGTGCGTTTGCATTCCAAATTGTAGATATATTTTCTCATGTTGTTGTCGAGAAGTCGTATAGTTTTTAGCTTTTGCAGTAAGAACAACAACCCATTTTGAAATCTTTTGGTGTGAGATGTAAGCTAAATGTGAAGACTTATGGCTATCCAGTTGTTCTAAAAGACTGCCTTCGCCCCATTGAAAGGCATCGACACCTCTGTGGACGATCAATGGACCATGCAGGTGTGGTCGATTTCTGGACTCTGTTCTGTCTTACGGATTTACATACCTTTCCTCGCACCAATATTGCACTGTCTTGGCTATTATAGTTTTATTTTTATTAGGACTTAAAATGTGGTAGTCTAAATGCTATAAATTCTTTTAAAGACATCTTTTATCTATTCTAGGATTTTTGTAAACAAGCCTGCTGGCATTTTGATTGAGGTTATATTGAACTGTTAGGCCACTGTGCAGAGAAAGTACATCATAATATTGAATCTTGCAGTCCATACTCATGGTACAGCTTTCCATTCATGGAGATCTTCCATTTTTCTTAGTATTGCAAGCCATTTTTCCTATCTGTTTACCTATCTATGTAACATTTTATGGCTTTGGATGCCATTGAAAGTGACATAGGTACAATGCATATACAGTGTATACAGTCATTTGGTATCTTTCAGCTTTGTTAAATTTCCTTAATATTTGTAGTTGCTTTTCTGGTAGATTCCTTAGAATTTACCATATACATAATCACAATGTCTATGAATAAGGATAGTCTTACTGTTTTTCAAATGTGTGTGCTTTTTATTTCTTTTTACAGCTGTATTAAATTAATGGGGCCTCTTACATATACTTGCTTTTCTTTTGTTTTCCTGGAAGGAAAACATTCAGGCTTTACTCACCTGGCATGATCCTTGCCACAGGTTATTTCTGTATATATCTATCAGTTTGTAGAAGTTCCTATTGCTGGAAGTTTTGCTTTGTTTTAATAATGAGCATAAGCTGAATTTTGTCAAATAGCATTCCTGAATCTACTGAAAAGGTCCTGTGACTCCCTCAGTAGAATGAATTGCACTGATTAATTTTGGATTTTGAAGAACTTGGTTTCATAGAGCCATGCCCTACATGTGTGCAGCCTGGTCTCCAGCGAAGGACTTAGAGCAGAAGCCCTGCTGTGAGTGGGTGCTTTGCTCTGTTACCTCCTTTCTCTGTGTACTTCCCTCAGGACTTCAGCCACCTAAGCCTCTCCAGATCTCAGTCCTGGCTCACCAGGTTCTGCTTGAGCTCCTACACAGCTTTTGGGCAGTACCTCTAGGCAGAAAACCAGGATGACCACAGGACTCACCTCATGCATTTTCCATTTCTATGAGATCACATTCTGCCCTGAGTGTTGCTCAGTGCTGCCACACACACAATGCATGTTCACAATGGCAAAACAGTATGGCTCATAAAGGTGCTTGTAGATGAGGCTGGCACGTGCTTTTCTCTGGTTTCCAAATATTTAGGATTATTTTTGTCTCTGAGTACTAACTAAAGATCTAGGTAATGGAATAGTTCTTGACCTTCTTGGTTTTTCTTTTTCAAAACTGATGTTTTACCAAGCAATAACTCTGTGTGGGGCATAGAGCAGATTTGGTTTGTGCTCTATCCTCACCTCAGCACATGGCCTAGGTGTTGCTTCTCACATACATGAAGTTTTGCCCCCTCACAGGTGAGCATGGTGATGCAACTGCTAACTGGTGATGCACTTCATTCAGGATCAGTGACTGAACTGGAATTCATCTCCAGTTGGAGAACCTGGTGCTCAGCTCTCCCAGTGCAATCTCCTTTTGGATTTTGGATAACGTTACTTATGGATGCTGTCCTCACTTGACAGCCTAGTCACAGTGGCAGCAGGGGGACCCTAGTGGATGCAACCAGCCATGCCACTCATTGTCATTTTAAATCACTGAACCCTGAGCTTTCCTTCTCATTCCTAGTGATTCCATGTTACTTTTCGTGATTGTAGTCAACCTTGCTAGACTACTACTGCTCTCTGGTGGCACCTTACAGAGGTGAGCCAGCATATGTATAGCTTGCCTGGTGACACCATGTCCAGGGCACAACACTTAAGACACTAATCCCAAGCACAACTCTACATTTAGAGTTAGCTGCAAGTTTTCATAAAAGGTCATCCGGACTAATTCCATTCTGGCTCGCATCCAGGTTATCTCAAATGTCAGTGCCTGGCCACTTAAAATCAATTCCTATTGTAGTCAGTGTTTACGTGGGAAAAAAATTTGCTACAGGACACAAAATTGATAGGGCCATTTTATAATAGGTACTCAAAAAGTCAACTGCAAAAATGTTTAGATCTGTCCACACACTAGAGACCCAAAGAATCCAGCTGATAGCCTGTATCCCGCGGCAATGTCCAGTAGAGTCCAGCAGAAGATGTAGAGCCCATGGCAATGTCCTCCTTGAGTCCAGCTGGAGGCCTAGCATCCACAACAATATCTCATGTAAGTCTGTATCGAGGATCTGCACCTGGAATGTCTGTCCGGGGTGGAAGCTAGAAAGTCTGTGCCAGCAGGATGAAGGATCTGTGCTAGCAGGTCGAGGGATCTGCACTGGTGCCAGGAAGCAGTGCTCAATCAAGGTAAGGACCAGAATTCTCTCAAAGAGAACTGCAGCCATCCTCAGCTGACATTGAGGACCTGAGCTCCTCCAATACTGACAATAGCTAAGTTCACACAGGAAAGCCAAAGTGACAAAGTTCTCCAGAAGGATCCACAAAACACCATCTCCCCCTTCAGCTCTTTTTATGCTGATGGCGACAATCTTCAGGTGGGCCTCCCACGGCCGACAAACGGGCAAACGCCGTGCTGACTCAGCTCAGCTGCTGTTACAAGTTGACCATTAATTAACCCACTCCAGTTCCCCCAGCAGAAGTGAGCCCTGGCGCTACATGCGCATACTGTGTAATCTTCCTATTTGCCTAGGTGAGGGTATTTTGCAGTTTCTAGCTCTAGTTTCTGAGATCTTCTTTCTTGTCTTCACTTTTAGTTGATGCTGTTGCTTCCAATTTTCATGAGAAAATTTCTCTAGTGCCATAAGCCATGTCCACAAACTGCCAGTGACATCTGCCCAGCTAACTGTGTCTGGTCACTGCGTTCATCTCCCCTCTCCTTTTCTATGGAATAATTGTCCTTTACCAAGATCAATTCTTTCTTTTGGGTCTTAGGTCCTTTCCTTTCCTTTCCTTTCCTTTCCTTTCCTTTCCTTTCCTTTC
>PVKA01049268.1:0-13340 GCA_004027165.1 Ctenomys sociabilis | reverse complement strand
TTGAGCCTGAAATTAAAATCATTTTATAATGCCCAATTTTTAAAGAACTGCTATAAATTAAATTCAAAAGTACATGGCATTTTGTTTTCTAGTTCAGTTGTTTTACTGGGAGCTCAGAATTTGCTCCTTAGTCTCTAAAACCTGACTAGGTAACTTTTGTCCTTAAATATAATAATACCTTTTATAACTCAATATGGCTAATATTCTGGAATAGCAGAGTGAATACATCTAAGAAATGACCAAATTTTCTTGAAATGCAGTAAAAGAAGTACATAACCTTCCAATAAATTTATCTTGATCTGTGATTAACAATTTAGTTTTGGCAAAAATATCACTCATGTGATTAAAAATCAGTTTCCTATTAGAATGTGTCGATTTTTTATACTCATTTGATCTGTTTCCATATTTAAAGAAATTATGATTTTAAATAGAAAATAAAACCAAGTGGATAGAGCTGGCAGCCTGATAGTAGATTAATTTTTTTCCTATTGAGATTATTGTTTTTTCTTGGTTTATATTTAGTTAACATAGTATAGTATAGGAATTTGCAGAAGCCATTGAAGTTATCTTTTGAGGTAAGCTCTAATTTAGCATTCTTCTGATGAAACAGTACATCATGGGATATATATATATATAAATATATATAAATATATGTAAAGCAATTTAATCCGTGTGTAGTCTTAATAGTTTTGAATGTTGACTGAATGTCTATGAGGTCGTGAGCTGTCTTTGTTACATTCCAGTGTTTCTGCCTCTTGGCATGCTTAGAGCACGGCTTACTTCATTTGCTCCTTACACACTAAAACGCTCTTGGTGTGGTCAACTACAGAAATAGCCGCTGCTAAGTGATGTAGATTTTCTACTTGAATATTTTTATGTTGTAGGAACCTCAGGAGGTCAGTGTTTACTGTTTTATATATGCCTTCTTTTTCCTGTTTGAGCTTCTCTCTTTGAAGGATTCTAACAGAACAAAAGCTGCTGATCAACCTAAGTTGGAAACAGAAAGTGTGTTTAACATAACTTAAGTGCATATTTGGCAGTTCCATGTTACAGTCCATTAGCAAGTGAACTTAGTGCCACAGATATTCATTTATTCAGGAAGTAATTTTGCTTTTTGTATTGTCTAATATATAATGACTTCATACTGTGTAAAAAAAAATCACTTTTATATTTTTTAGTTGGTTATTTCCAAAATAATCAACGTGTAAATATCTTTAAGAGCCAGTTCTGATGCTTTACATTACTGCTACTTGCTTTTGTTATGCAAGTTAGATTTCAGAATAGACTTTAAAACACTTAACCAAGCCATTACATCTTAAAAATAAGTAGCTTTTTTTTTGTAATTAACATTGATAAAACACTGTGATTGTTTTGGTTAAGACTTTTTCATTGATCTGAATTGCTTAAATTGCATATATTGTAAAATAAGATCAGATGTATATTTTAAAATAATTTCCACTGACTTTCCTCTTGAAATGCTTTGTCTACTCAGTTATAAGATATTGATAACGAGTTTTATCTCAGGTGAATACCCTTATTTTTGCTTTCATGACATGTTTATAAAGGGTCATCATACTTTAGTCTTTGTTGGTTTTGGTGTATTTCATTAGGAATCTTCCCTATTTTCTAGTTTTAGCAGACTGAAGGGGTTTAGACTCCTCCTCAAGTCTTGTGTGTATAGATTATTTGAAAATATATTTAATTTGGTCTTCCTCCAAACTCTGAAAATAAAAAATTTCTCCCCCATATGAAATTATTCTGCATAGATTAAATATCAGGATTAAACTAGTTATGTTTTAAACTCTTCAGACTAAACTTCAGATCTTTGCCATGAGGGGGGAAAATGGTTTTGTTTTTTGCTTTCTTTTGTTTTTGCTTCATATAATCTATGTTCATATTGAATGTATTAACAGATAACGGTGCAAAAACATTCTTTCCAAGTGAAGAGTGTATCATGAATAACTGCAGTTTAAGTCCTCCCTTTGTTAGTACTTCAAAAAACACTTTGCTTATTGAATTACTTTTGCAAATGTTAATTAACAAAGGAGGAAAACACTAATTATTGCTACTAGTACTGTTAAATGAGGTGTAGGCATTGGAATTGATAAGAAAACTAGTCCACAAATAATAAAGGGTCTGGGATAATCTAGGTAAAATATTAATAGTGAGCTATGTTGACAATATTACCTAGTATTAATATCATGCAATGACATCATAAGCCAGCTTAGTGCATTTTGTACTGTTTAAATATGGCAATACTTGTAATAACTAAATTTTGTGTGAACTTTTGGTTTGATTCACCTGTATATCTACTGGGTAATTTGTGACTAATCTTTTTAGTCTTATATAGATCTTTCTCCCATTGGCATTGCATATGTATAGATAATTCTTTCTGCCTACTTACTGTGCATATTGATTTTTAAGGTATACATTTAAATTGTAGCAACTGTTAGGGTTTGTATCCCGGAACATGTTGTCTTTAGATAAAAAAAGATGCATAACAACTAAATTATGCATGATATTGAGGGAAGTTAAAATTGTGATTTTTTTTTTTTCACTTCTTGTATATTTTAAAACCAAGCCAAATCTATTTGCCAAGCAGTATATCACTAGGAATGCCAGTAGTGTTCCTTTTATAAGTTTTTTTTTTAAACCATAGGACCCCCTAATATTGTGGCTTACTGTACAGAATTGGCTATTTTACAGGTCTGATTATCTTAAAGCCTATTAACACAGCCTGTAAGGCAGTGTTGGTCCACTCCTAATGTCAGCCTCATCTAGGGTTCTGCTGTGCTTTTCCTCATGGTTCGTTTTCCTTTGTGGGTATACTAGAGCTTACTACCAAATTGAGCTTGGTGGATTTTTACAGAAATAATTAGACAATACTGTGTAATTAACTACTCAATAGATTATCATGTGAGAAAAGATTTAATGTGGTAAATGGCTTCATATTAGCAAGCAGTTTCACAGTTAGTATTCATGTTAACATTGGGTGCAATAATTAAGTAGCGTTAGCTTTAGTTATAAATAACTGGATCTTTCTGCTGACAACTTAGGTTGTATGAGTTATGCTTAAAAGCTTTAAATCTGACGTTTCCTGTACCTGCCACACTATGTTAGAATGCGTCCTTCAAACATACCCTCCTGCAGTTTCTCAAACTGTACTAAATTGATAATTTCTTGAAGTCTAACTCTGTGTTAACAGATCTTCATTTTAAATAGAATACGGTTTTAATTTTTGATAAGCTGCTGAATTTTAAAAGAGTTTTTTGGGGCCACCAAATATTTTGGATCATGCAGAGAATATATATTGTACTGTAGTAATTTTTGTATTTACATTTGTATGATGTGACATAATAGATGTGAATGTTAATCACTGCTTGACTATGTTAATAAAGTTGTTTAACTATAGATGTTGCACTCTGAGTTTTAATGAAAGGAAATGAGCTTGCTTTCTCTACCACCCTGGGTTTTGGGTCCCAATAGGGTCTTATGGGTCTCAGCTCTCACACCCATTGTTTACTTGTTAAAGATGGTTTTGTTTGTTTGTTTGTTTTTAGTACACTTTTACTGTGTAGTATTTATTTTGAGTTGAGTGTTTTCTTTATGTAGTGCATTAAAACCCTGTGTGTTCCCTGTTTTAAACTTACTGTTATTGGTAAATTTCTGGGTTCAGCTGTTGAAGGGTAGGAGAGGTGCTGTACAAAAAGAAATAAAGATGAAGTAGCGGCCGGAGAGATGGCTCATTGGAAATAAGTGCTTTCCTGGTAAGCGCAATGTCCTGAGTTCAATCCCTGATTCCACCAAAAATAAATAAATTCCTCTCACTTAAGGGGTGGGGGGGAAGACTCACTGGAATAAGTGCTTCCCTGGCAAGTGTGAGGGCCTGAGTTCAATCCCTGGCTCCGCCAAAGAAAAAAAGGTGAAGTGATGAAAACAGATGAAAGGGCAGATTGCATGCATGAATGGGTATGACTTTGTGTCCTTCGTGGCTTTTTGTTACCCCTCTAGTAAGTTAAGGCTTACTGTTTTAGTGTAATGTAGTTGCTGCATGTCACTAATTCAAATGTATTAATACACGGCAGGGAATATGTGCACAGCTGTCAAGTAATTTTTGAAATTTAGAACATTTTAGGAGAAGGCACATTTAAGTGCCACAATTGTGTTGACAAAACAAATCAGAACTTGGACATTATGTTCTAAAACATTTTAAAATCAGCTTAGTCATTAGTTCAAAGTTCTAATTTGTTGCTCCATTCTTAAATTGTGCTTGAAGATAAGGACCTTTGTTTTTTGTAGATCTTTTTTTTTTTATTTTTGTTTTATTGAAGTACAAATATCAATGAGACAGTTTTAAGATACCTTGACAAGATGGATTTGATAAATTAATACATTGCAAACTTTTCATAATGTTTTGGTATCATAGAAGGTGCATACATGTTATACTTACAGACATTATTATACCGTATGTCTCTTATCAGTAAATAGAGTGTAGCTGTTTGCGTATCTTATTTCTTATACCTGAATTATATCAAAGATTCAATAATTAATACTTTCTACCTTGTTATTTTCCTAGTGGTTGTCCATAGTACTAGAAGCTGACATAATGTCCTGTCCAAGCTCTTTAAGATTTTAATGAAACTGAAGTCTGTCCTATCTACTTTTTATAATTAGTTTTCTCAGTTCAAGTGGTTGTATTTATGATAAAGATAGCCTGTCAGTTTTTTAGTTCACAGGTATTTTTATAACTTAATCTGACTCCATAGTTTATACATCATGGAGTAAGTGGCAGTTAGAATTACACAGCTCTGCCTAGGCTGCTTCTACTGTGCGAAGTGGAAATTACCAGTGCTGTTGGTGCCAGTTCCTTAAACTCCAAGCCTCATGTTAATTTGGTGTGAAAATTTCAGACCTTTCTAAAACATCCAGTGTTCATTTCAGCTGTTTAAAGATTACAATTTGAAAGATTAACATGATTTCTAATCCATTGACAGTGGCACAGAATTGCTTTACTAAGAATTTCAGAGTGTTTACTGGTTATATAATTGTAGGAATATTACACCATCTCACTAAGATAACTTAAATTTTTGTTTTTTATATTTTTTAAAACTTTATGAAATAGTTTAAGAATTACCAGTAAACAATTTTAAGTGAATTTTAACAGTTACCCACTAATAAGGTATTTCTGTGCATATGAATGTGCAGTTGGATATTCTGTTTTTTATTTGCTGTTTGTTTTTGAGATAGGGTCTTGCTATGGCTGGAGTGGAACTCACTATATAGGCCAGGCTGGCTTCAAACTTGTGGCAATCCTCCTTCCTCAGTCTCCTAAGTACTGGGATTACAGACATACACCATCATTCCAGACTATTGTATCCAAATTTTGATACACATTGACATAACTACTTACACAACTGTCTTAGTCTAGGGCATTCAGAAATTGTTCCTAAATCTCCATTAGAAATTATGAGTGTTGGGCTGGGTGTGGTGGCACATGCCTGTAATCCCAGCACTCGGGAGGCTGAGACAGAAGGATTGTTTTGAGTTCAAGACCAGCCTGAGCTACAAAGTGAGTTTAGGCCTGCCTGAATTGCATAGTGAGACCCTGTCTCAAAAAGACAAAAAAGAAATTATGAGTGTCATCATGCTTTATAGTATGTTATGCAGTGGTGCATGCTCAGAAAAAGGATATGGGAGGTGATATGATAGGAGGTGGTGGTAAGACATCTGTTTCCTACAGAAAAATGGGGAGAGCCCTCGGGCATGATTTGAGCAGACTTGTTAGCTCTACACTTAATCTCAAACCAGGAAGCTGAAAATACCGAGAGCATTTCAACTTTGAAGTCAGAAAACCAAGACGTGTGGTATTAAATTATAGATGATATAACACCTTTAACAAATAAGCCTTTGCAATTGACAGATGTGAAGGTTGTCTTTCCAGGCAGCTTTTTAAGTAGCTAGCTGCAGAAGAGTCAAGACTATCCCCTTCTCTTAAGCTGCCATTTTCACAAGACCAAGTTATGTGAAATGATTACCAGCTTAGAGGTTTTTTTAATTTTTTAGAAATTGGTGTTTTATTTTGTCAACCTCATTTCCATTTTGCCTAAGTTTCTGCAGACCAGCTCAGAAAATTCTAAACACCATTTCAAAAGATTAAGCAACTTGCTTTTGTAACTATTTTAGAGTTCATAAAGGAAGCCAGAAAATGGGGGAAGGAGGCTTGCAGTACTGGAGATTGAATCCAGGGCCTCAGGCATGCTTGACAAGTGCTTTTACCACAGCTTCATTCTCAGCCCTTTTCATCTTGTTTTAGAATGGGCTCTTGCCATGTTGCCCAGGCTGGCCCCAAACTAAGTCTGCAAGCACCTACATACACATGAAACTCATGCATAATACTTGAAATGATTGAGAAAAGTTTGACAATTACTGGGAAAACCAAGTAGATACTTGCAAACAAGTGTGGAATGGGCTGGCGAGATTGCTCAGCAGTCCATGCCTGCTTAGGCAAGCATGCAGGGACCACGATTATGTGCAGCCTCAGCCCCGCCTCCAGGGTGGGCTGAGCTGGCCACACACACAAAAAAAATTGATTCCTACCTCATGTTGTGTACCAGGATTCTGCATGCCTTAGAACCTGGGGAGATAGCCCAGTAGAATAAGCGCTTGCCTGGTAAGTGTAGGGTCCTGAGTTCAGTCCCTGGTAGTGCAAAAAAGAGGATTCTACATGCCTCAAAATTTCTACATTGAGAATTGTTTTTTAATCTTTTTTTTTTTTAATCTTACTTCTATGTGAGACAAACCCTAAGTGTCTTTAAAGAAAAGTTTTTTTGATTCCCTTGAGAGGAAATAGTGTCCAGAAGAAAAATAACAGAAAAATAGGCAAAGAATATAGTTCACAGAAGACTGAATTTAGCTCTTAAAGATAATCCCATGAATTGAAATCCAGTCCAATTAGATCATTCGTACACACAAGTCAGAAGGCATGACAACACCCAGGAACTGCAAAAATAGACTCTCAGCTGTCAGGAACAGCTCTGTGATGTGGAGGGCAACTCTGGCAAAGCGTACACACACCCACAGTCGCTTCTGCTTATAGAGCTGTGTTCTGGGAAAGCAGTTATTTGATCATTGCCTTGGGCTGGGGGGCCTGTTGCTCCTCAACCCCAATAATGCACAACCCAGGACTGCTGTGGAAATGTTAAGTGGGATACTTTCAGCTCCATATGTCTTCGTGGAACACTGGAGTACGTGGTGCATTATTATAGCCTGAAGTATCATGCAGTACATAACTAAATCATCCCCTGAATAACTGACCCACACGTAGCCAGTAAACAAAGGAGCCACATAGCTTCACATGAACTGGCAGAATTCAGTTTCACTATCTTCACATTCAGAGTTGACAAAAGATGAAAATATGGGTGGTATGAGTTACTGCATGGTGGCAAAGCAGGTCTTAACAATACACCTACTTTAGAATTTATTTTGCCATCACCCAGTAAAGCTGAATGCTGCAAACACTAAAGACAAGTCAGCATCTAGACTGAATCCACTTGCATGCCTAGGAACAATGTCATTAGGGTGGTAGCAAAAAAGAAATACCAATACATAGTACAGAAATACATCCTCATGGGTGTTTTGCACATAGAGTCAGAACCCTAGAAGACATTTGACTACTGTATTGTATTCCTGTATCATTTTTAAGCAAGTTCACCTTTTATAATAAAACCAATCTGAAGGAGAGGCAAGTGTTGGCAGCACTTGTGAACGATGTGTTAAGGTCACTCAGTCCCCTAACCCCAGGAACTACAGAGCATAGGGCATTTGCCCCTAACTCAGGGCAGCATTCTCTACAAGGTCGTTATCCGATTCTGTATTCAACCTCAGACCTTCTCCCAAATAGAAAAACGCCTAATTTTGCTGCCTTCTCAGCAGTAAAATTTATCATAATTTAAGACTGGAAAATCGGGGCTGGGGAGATAGCTCAGTGGAATAAGCGCTTCCCTGGCAAGCGCAAGGGCCTGAGTTCAATCCCCAGTTACACACACACACACACACACACACACACACACAAAATGGAAATGTACTGCTTGCTTTAAAACCCAGTTTACACTTGAAAAGGAAGGAAAGGTGTCTACTGAACCTTTTCTCTTACATATGCCAGCATTTTATAAGTTGTTCAGTTTTGGTTTTAGTGCTGGGAATCCAACTCAGACACGCTGGTGCCGCTGTGCTGTATCCCCAGAACTCTTAACAGGAAAAAAAAAAAAAAAAAAAAAAACAGCCTCACACGATTTGTCAGTTGAATTGTGTACCTTTGTATTTTAGATAAGCTCTTGCTGTGTAGTTCAGGGTGGCCTTGAACTCACTATCACGCCGTGTCGGTCTCGAACTCACCACCTCCACCTCCCAAGAGCTTTTAGGACTCGAGCTTCAAATAGTTTGTAAATCAAAGTATTTCCACCAGAGGGTGCCATTTAACTACATTAGCCCTGGAATGAAGCTGCAGTATTTTGTAGCTGCACAAGGCAATAGGTATAAAAGGAGATTTAGCCGGGGGTGGTGTGCATGCCTGTAATTCCAGCACTCGGGAGGCTGAGGCTGGAGGATTGTTGTTGCGACCAGCCTGAGCTACAAAATGAGCTTAAGGCCAGCCTGAACTGCATAGTGAGACCCTGTCTCAAAAAGACAAAAAAAAAAAAAAAAAAAAAAAAGAGGCGGGGGAGCAGATTTCCACTCAATCTCATTTGCTTGGTATGGGTTTTTTTGTTTGTTTGTTTGTTTTTGGCGGAACCAGGGATTGAACTCAAGCCCTTGCACTTGCCTGGGAAGTGCTTATTCCACTGAGCCATCTCCCCAACTCCCTTGATATGGTTTTATTTTTTAAAGGTGAATTTTTGGTGCACTTTTTAAATTTCAATGACCTTTTCTGCCTGATAGGGAATTTTTAAGGTGTTTGCTGATGTCCAAATACAGGGTTTATACTTTAAGCAGGACGCCTCCCACTTGAAGGCACACCTAAGGCCCCGCCTATTAAAGGGCACAGCATGAGTCTCTAAATCTGGATGGGAGCAGCATGTGAGTGCATTCCAGGCTCCAAAGCGGTGGTCAGCTAGGGCTTCATTGACCCCACTTGGAGTTAGCATGATTTAGGGTTCAGCTCTCAGCCGGGCGTGGTGGCGCATGCCTGTAATCCCAGCACTCTGGAGGCTGAGGCTGGAGGATTGTTGTGAGTTTGAGACCAGCCTGAGCTACAGAGTGAGCTCGAGGCCAGCCTGAACTGCATAGTGAGACCCTGTCTCAAAAAAGACAAAAAAAAACAAAATAAATAGAGTTCAGCTCTCAGTAGTTAACATGTGCTTCTCAAAAGGACAGGGCTTTGCGCGTTTTTGCGCTCATGTGTCTGTGGTTCCCTGAATAATTCCTAAAGTAAAACAAATGTGCAATGAACATTTATTCAATAGACGATAGAGGACTGTGCCAACATGAGCTCAGAGTTTCGAGAGCCTTTGAGGCAAGCTCTCCTGTTTCTCTTCTGCAGAAAGAGGTGCATGATGTGGAGTTTTGAATCTAAAGCGCAAGGTCCTGAGTTCAATCCCGGGTACTGGAAAAAGAAAGAAAAAAAACTCTGAATTTACCAGTTTGACCCCACCGTCCCCGGTTTAACAAAAAATAACACACATTAATTGTTAAGCCGCCTGTGGCCGACAGAGAGGTCAAGATTCAGATTGCTAAAGCACCTGTTACCCACAAGGCTTGATTCAGGGCTCCTTGGGGTCAGTGGCCTCTCGGGTTGCAGGCGCTGTGTAGCGGGGAAAGAGGAGACCACACACCCGCGCTTCTTGAGCTTGCTTTTGCTGGCAAGTGGCCGACTGGAAGAGACAGTACACCCAACCGTCCTTGTAAGGAAGCAGCGCCCTGTGTCAACACATGAGCTGATTCAGTTCAGTCTCAGTAGTTTCACCAACCTAAGGCACAGTCCTGAGCCCCAGAGAAGCCTGCTGCATGAAGAGAGGCACGCCCCAAGTGTTAGCCCCGGTTTTCTCTGTCCCAGAGAACGGCATGTAGAACGCAAGATCCATCCGTGTTGTTCGTTCATTGTGACTTTTCACTCCTCTGTCTTCTCCCTCCACTGTCCCCTGATCCTTTCTAACATACTTCTCCGGAAGGGGTCGGCCTGGCTCCTTATTTTCGATGTATTTATTTATTACTATTTGTTCAACCTCCGTAAACGAAGTGCCAGAATTAGCCAACACCACTAACTAGATTACTATGATTTTTTTTTTTTTTTGAACCAGGGATTAAACTCAAACTCTTGCACTTGCCAGGGAAGCACTTATTCCACTGAGCCATCTCCTCAGCTAGATTACTATGTGTACAATACTGTTCTGTTTGTTGGCCCCTAGCTCACAGTGTCTAACCTGAACACCATTTTCCAGTTACTCGTAGTTCCCATCAGTGAGGCCAGGACACATGCTTGCAACAGTTAGGTTCACCTATCTCAATCTGCAGTTCATACCTGAATCTCACACACCTCAATGTCCTGACTGATTTTTGTTTGTTTTTGAGACAGGGTCTCACTTTATGTAGTTCAGCTCACTACTAGCCCAGACTGGTCTAGAACCCCAGACAATCCTCTTGCCTTAGCCTCCCAAGTACTGAGATTACAGACACATTTCACCAGGCCTGGCCTGAATGACTTTTTAAAAATCTGTCAACAGTAAATGTCAGGGCCGGGCAAATAGCTCAGAGTATTAAAGCGCCTCCAAGCAGGCACAGGGGTTATGGGAGTGGGTTTGATCCTTGGGCCTGCCAAGCCGGCCCCGCCCCCGGCACATGCTGAGACAGCAAGTGGTGATGTACACCTGTAATCCCAGCTCTCCAGAGGCTGCAAACAAGCAGATCACTGAGTCCAATCTAGTAGTGAGACTGTGAACACCCTGCAGACCCTTCCCTAAAATACAAAAACAAAAAGGAAAGAAAGTAGAGGCCAGGGAGATGGCTCAGTGGAATAAGCGCTTCCCTGACAAGCACAAGATCCTGAGTTCAATCCGCCAAAAAATAAAAATAAAATTAAAATTAAAAATAGTAAATGTTATTTCGTAGCCAAGTGCAGTGGTGGCACACACCTGTGATCTCAGCATTTAGAAGACTGAGGCATGAGAATCGCTATAACTTCAAAGCTAGCTTCAACTACATAACAAGACTCCGGTCTCAAAAAAAAAGTTGTATTTTAACTAATGGACCCATCCTACCACTCTTGAACAGTGCCATTATTCTAAAATAGGCTCCTCTACCAGCACTCTTCTTTTAACCCTTGACAGAGATGGATCTGTTTCCCATTCTTAGAGTTTTGCCTTTTCAAACATCTTACAAAGGGAGTAGTAGCCCTCAGCATGCAGCTTTTGAGTATACCTTCTTTCACTTAGCCAGCGCATTTTAAGAATTCATCATAGAATCATTAGAATTGACATACTAATCCTTATCGCCAGGTAGGATTCCATTGCATGGATATACTGCCATGTACTCTCTTACTTGGGTAGCTAAGGACATCTTGGCCTCCAAATTTGGAAATACAGTTTCTGTAGACTTTCACATACAGATTTTGTGTGAACCCAAGGTTTTCACTTGAATTTACTTTTAGTGAGTAAAAATTATTGCTGCACCAAGCCACTGATCTGAGGTAATTTGTTACGGAGGCGTAACCATAGCTATAGTTTTTTTTTTTTTTTTTTTTTTTTTTATGTAAGTACTAAATCATCTGAGAATTAGTTTCAAGTGCCTCTTTATTAATACTCCAAAGTCTAGGGCCAGAGAGATAGCTCAGCAGAATAAGTACCTGCTTGCAAGCGCAAGGCCCTGAGTTCAATCCATAGTACTGCAAAAAAAAAAAAGAAAGAAAAAGAAAAGAATTAAATAAATAAATAAATAAAAACTTCAAAGTCTGACTGCCTAAAATATTCTCCCATATAATCACAGAGAAGTAAGAAAAATTAAAATCTAATTTGCAGCCCTCACAAATGTTATTGATTGTCCTAATGCCACTTAAACCAAGAACAAATGTCTAGGTTACTCATTTTTGGTTTTTTTGTTGTTGTTTGTGTTTTGTGTTTGGCGGAACTGGGAAATGAACTTAGGCCCTTGTACTAGCCAGGCAAGCACTTATTCTACTGAGCCATCACCCCGGCCCCCATCATTTTTGGCTTTATCACTTCATTTCCTTTTGTCTGGAGAGGTGCACTGGCCATCGTTTCACAGCTACTAGCCATGCTGCCATTGTCATCCCTTCACTCTGTCTCCTCAAGCACTGCATGCAGCTCATAGAATTTATTTTTCTAAGTAGCACTAACATGAAATTTCAATTGCCCCATTTCCAAATTTCCAAAATCCAATCAGTATAATTGTAATCCTTCAAATTTGGCTTTATCTGGAAAAGTAAGAAAACAGAGTTGTCTCCATTTTATAGATCTATAAAAATCTGTCAAGGACTGAGGAGATGGCTCAATGGAATAAGCACTTCCCTAGCAAGAGCAAGGGCCTGAGTTTAATCCCTGGTTCCACAAAAAAAAAAAAAAAAAAAAAAAAAAAAAATGTCAATGGCCAGGGACATAGCTCAGTGACACAGCACCTGCCTGGCAACCTCAAGGTCATGAGTTCAAGTCCCACTGTGTGTGTGTGTATTTTTTTTCCAGTATAATTTTTTTTTTTTCAGAACTGGGGATTGACTCAGGCCCTTGCACTTGCCAGGGAAGCGCTTATTCCACTGAGCCATCTCCCCTGCCCTCCACTATACTTTTCTGCAGTTCTACAAAGCTAGAAAATTCCTTGTAGACTTCCTGCTGGCTTGTAGGACTGTCTGCAAATGTTGCAGAATTCTCTAAATGCATTTTTGACATTAGGAAAATATTTCAGCTGCCCACTTCCAAAATCTGGAGCAACTTAGGTCAGGTACCATCAGCAAGGGCTCCATGTGCCAACAGGGGCACATGTGCCGCAGGTTTGCCACCACCGGATTAGAGCAAGCAACAAAATCCAACTGGACTATTTCTTATGAGATGCAGAATGTTTATTAAGGAGGTCCAGGACATTAATTTTCTTCTCCTTTACTCTTTGGTTTGGTTTTCTAGAGATAGTGTTTCAGTCTGTGTTCCAGGTTAGCTACATACTTATGGCAGTTCTGCCTCGACCTCCCATGCACTAGGTTTATGGGCCTCTGTCACCAAGCCTGGCTCCAGATTTCTGAATAGATTTTTTTTTTTTTTTTTTGGTGGAACTGGGGATTGAACTCAGGCCCTTGCGCTTGCAGGGAAGCGCTTATTCTACTGAGCCATCTCCCTGGCCCC
>PVKA01049267.1:0-13345 GCA_004027165.1 Ctenomys sociabilis | reverse complement strand
AAAAAAAAAAAGAGAGAGAGAGAGAGAGAAAGAAAGCATGTCCAAAGCAGAGGATATGTAACAGCTGATTAAAAAAAAAAAGAACAAGAAAAGAAAAAAATTCAGCAACCTGGAAGCTTGGCACTCTGGAAGACTGACACTGAAGGAACAAAAATCCCAGCCCAGGGCTGGCCAAATAACTTAGTGGACTAAAATGCCTGCTTAGGCAGGCACAGGGACCAGATTTGTTCCCCAGCATGCCGTGCTGGGTGCGCTGAGAGAGCAACTGAAACTGGGCATGGTGATACCCACCTGCAATCCCGGGGCTTGGGAGGCTGAAAACAGGAGGATCACTACAAGTCTGATTTGTGTAGTGAGATCCTGCAAACCCTAAATATAGGGCAAAAATAAAAATCCTAGCCCTGCCTGGACACTTGAATGACTGAGCAAGACACTGACTCGAAGTTTAAAAATAAGACTATGAATTGTAGCTCAGTGCAAAATCCTGGGCTCACAGTAGATGAGGCAGTGTGGGGGAATGGAGAACACCCTTTCTGAGTTACCCCAACAGAGTGATTTCCATCCATAATGTCCCTTATACAAAACACTACAGAGCCTGCTACAGGTAGACCAGAGTGAGACTCAGTAATACACGACCACTTGGCAAGTGAAGGGGCAGACCTCATCTGCAGGAAAACCACTGACCCAGACAAGTCAGGTGCCCTGTTGCTGAAGTTTCACGCTGACAGGGCCCAAATGTTACTTGGCCACACTGCAATGTATAGCCATCCACCGCAAACAATTTCCATGACTCATCCCTTGACTCACTCATGATGATGGGGAAAACCAACCGAAGATATGCATAGTAGGCAACACTGGGAAAGACATTCCGGAATTTCTCACGGTTTGGATGAACAGCACATATCAAGTCATGCTGGGCAGTCACAGAAAGAAATCTTCAGCTTCAAGCAGGCCAAGGAAAAGTGAACCTGAGTAGTGCTGGGTATGGCTACTCCACCCTTAGGTCTTATTGCTTAAGGACTCTGGTTTCCTTTAACTACTTCTCCAACTAGCTGGCTCAAGTGGGTCGTTCACTCAGCACAACAGATGCAACCCCAGCATTTAAGTATGCAGTGATGCTCAATTCTGAAAATTCAACTCAACCTCTGTGGAGAGTAAATGAGGCCACCCAAAGAAGAGGCAGGAAAGGGTCACACCTCCAAACAACACCAGACAAGACAGCACCAAAAGTCTTGTGATGAGAACCAATACCTCCAGAACTGGGGGAAGATCATATTTTTTTTAAATAAAGTGCAATACCTGATGCATGACAGGTACTTCAAGATTTAAACTACTTATTCCATTAAAAAGTATTCTCAGTTAAAATTTAAGGTAATCATTAGAACGGCAACCATGATGTAAGATTTTAGTGGCCTCTAAAAATCTTAATTTAGGGCTAGGGATGTAGCTCAGCGGCACAAGTGCCAGCCTGACAAGTGTTAGGACCCATATTTTATTCCCAGTACAAAAAAAAAAAATCTTCCCAAAATAATAATAAAAAATCCTAATACACTGGAGCTGGGTGTGGTGGCCAATACCTGTTATCCCAGGAGTTGGGAGGCTAAGGCAGGAGAACCGCTTCCAGTTCTGTAGCCAACTTGGACTACAGACATACAGCAAGACCATTTCATAAAACAAAATGAAATTCCTAATCTACTGGGTGGGTGGCTCCACTGGGCCCACAGGCCCACCCCACCACACAGCAATAAAGGGTGTCCTGGGCACAGGGCAGTCGACCTGGATCTCTGACTGTGGGCTTCACACCTGTGAGGCTCTTTCACTGTATCCAGGTTGGCCAGGCCTGAGTGCAGAGCCCCTGCAGGCACCTAAGGGAACTGTACATATCACCAAGCGCCTGCAACAGCTCTTTTTCACCACTGGTTGAGGCGTCAAGCCCTCCTCCACTCCAGCTGCCAGCTCTGAAGGCCAAGTCCCTGTTTTCTAAGGGCCCAAGCAAGTATGTACATTTTTCAGGCCAGGGCCCACATGGGGCTGCCTGAAGCCTTTTTCATGCTATGACTTCTGCAATTGTCTTTTCAAAGGTATTTGGATAACAAGAAATAATTTTTTCAACTTAACAAAATCCTAGTCTATAACTGATTGTGGTGCTGCCTATCTGTAATCCCAGCAACTGGGAGGGTGAGGCAGGGAGATCGGAGACTCTCCTCAGATATCCAGCAACAGCCTATCTCAAAAAAACAAAACTGTGATACACACATGTCACCCAGGACTCAGAAGGTTGAGGCAGCAGGATCAATTCAAGGCCAGTCTAGTGAGTTCAAGGGCAACCTGAACTACACATTGAGACCTTGTCTCAAAAAAAAAAAAACCAAAAAACATTAAACTACAACCAAAAACATTACCAAAGCAAACAAGCATCCTAATTTCTAAATCTTCCATTCACTAGCAAGTCTTTACTGAGTGCCCACCATGCTGAGCCACTGTTGTTGAGGTTAGTTCCCTAATGGACAAGTCCCTTCACAGAACTCATAATGTAATCTACTTTACACTTAGTACAGAAACATCTGGTTTAGATTAAGGGCTAAATCCCCACCCCAACCCAGCCAACATCCAGTTTAATGAGGTGAAATTTACATAAAATAATCATCTGCACAAGCCAACCAGATAGCTGAGTGGACTAAGCTCAGCGGACTAAAGCGCCTGCTGAGGCAGATAAGTGGGGAGGGTTCAATCCCCTACTGCCTGCCTGTTGGGCTGGCTAGAGACTAGATGTGGTGGCACGTGCCTGTAATCCCAGCGCTTGGGAGGCTGAAAAACAGAAAAGATCACTATAAGTCCAAGTGTAGTGAGACCCTGTACTAAATACATAAAATAATAACAATAATGTGCAAGTTGCCAATTCAGTATCATTTAGTACTTTCACAATCCTGTGTAACCACCACTCATATTTAATTCCAAAATTTTGCTATCATCCCCAAATTAAACCCGCTATCAATAAGCAGTTTCTCTCCAGGATTAATTTTAATTACTGATATTTTCAGGTCAATCTGTACCAATTAAATAACTGTGTCTCCTTAGGTAACACAACCTTGTTTGAAAGTTCTGCCTTAAAACATATAAATTCAACAGAAAGAAATTCAGATCCTCCCCCAAATAATCAGTTTTAAGAATCATTAGCAAAAGTTTGCAGGTTTGCCTTAGTGTACACATAAGTGGTGGTGGAACACTTGTCTATAGCATGCGCAAGGCTCTGTGTTCAGTCTCCAGGGTGTGGGGGTGGGGGGATAAATCTGCCCTGCAGCTGCCCTTGGTTTAAAGTCATTTGTAGTGAACAAATGACAAATATTACAGTACTTTCTTTGAACAGCTGAGTCTTAGCCAATCACATAAAACAAATTCCTCACTACACTATGCCCAAATAAGGTGAATGTGGAGCTGTGACCAGTCAACTGTTTCTGTACCTACTTCCTTTTTCTGTCTATAAGTGCTGCCCATCTACTCTGTGAGGTGGACTCCCTGGTTCTGAAAGTTGCTTAAATTCTGCCAAGTTTTAACAAGAGAATGATGCATTTTGGAAAAAATAGCATTTGCTAAAATGTATGATAAAGATGTACTGGAAAGCTAAAAAAAAAAAAAGACTGCAGCAAATGAAATTGAAGGGTGGTGGACCCTACCCCAAATCAAATACCTGGTAAATAGTGGAGTGGAGGAACAGACCCTCACTCTCTTTGGCCTCTATACTGAACCACCCTTTCAAGGAGAAACCCAATCCCACAACACAACCACAAATTGAGAATATTTGTTTTTTTTTTGGTAGTACTAAGAATCAAACTCAAGACTTTACTTACATTTGCCAGGCCGGCACTTATCCCCACTGAGCTATCTCCCTGGTCCCAAATATAATTCTCCATGGAGCTCCAAGACAAGCTGTATAGAAATGATCGCTCCAGTGCTGGCCAGATAGCTCAGCGGATTAAAGCACCTGCTTAGGCAGACGCAAGAGACAGAGGTTTGATCTCTCGCCTAGTATGCCGGGGCCGGCCCAGAGGCTAAATAAAACAGTAAAGATCACTGCAGGTCCCTTCTACTAAAAGCAAAGAGAAACTTAGTAAGAATATAAGACCACAATGAAAGCTCAAACTGGGGCCGGGGAGATGGCTCAGTGGAATAAGCGCAAGGGTCTGAGTTCAATCCCCAGTTCCGCCAAAAAAAAAAAAAAAAGGAAAGTTCAAACTAATTTCTTCAGAAAGGAAACCACTATCATTCCATCAACTGAAGTAGAAAAGAAATCTACCACCCTTAGTACCTCTGCACACTCTTGGTTACAAACTGAACACATTCCAACCTAAAGAGACAGGAATTTTTTTTTTTTTTCTGCTTGTTCCACCCCTATGTTTAGAACCCAGTGTTATCTAAACTACAGAAAAGTTGTAATTTTCAAAACTCTCCATAGTGGGTATGACTGGACATTGTGCCTGCAAAGGTCAGATTCTCTAACATCTCCTACCCACAGAGATAGAAGTTCACAACTCCATAAGATGAGAGGCCTTCCTTTCCAGGTAGTCAATGACCTCCTTCTAACCGGTATGTGGGCTCCAGAACAAGAGACAGATGCACACGCAGTCTGCTATATGGGTGTGCGTCTGAGCCTGAGATAAAACACCAGGACTGGCTGGCACTGTGAGACTCCAGGGTGCACTTACGTGATGGCGACATTGCTCCCATCTATAACAATATGCTTCAAATCTGTTCTTCCTGGCTCATTTTTTAATTCCAGCTTGTAGGGTACTTTCAGAGTATCTCGAAACCTTTGAACCCCCGTAACTGAAGAATCCATATTTTCAGAAGGTCCTGTCAATCTTGCCTCGCTAACTGAAGGTAATAGCAGGGGTGAATAATTTGGCTTAAACTGAGGAGAGCCACAACATCCCACCGGTTTTTCACAGGCAGCTTTCATATTATTTGGAACAAAGGCTTCTGTTTGCTGCTGTACACCATTTTCATGAAAAACTGGAATTCTAGGCTGGTGACTTGAAACTCCCCTTGAAACAAAATTGACATCTTTGGGACTTTGTGGGGCAACAGAGGGTGAAAGGCCATCACTTTCAAGGTCCGTATTACAGATATAGCTGTGGTGTAGACCCTGGATTTCATGCTTCTGTTCTGTTGGCACTGTTCTGAAAGTACTATTTTTGCAGTTTGAGGTACATGGTTTAGCTTCTAGTTTGAACTGAGAAAACTTTTCTACTGTATTTTGCTGTGTATAAGCCTGTGTCTTCTTTGGGGTGGAATCTGCTGTAAGCTCATTTGTGCTGCCACAAATACCTTTACTTTTCATTTTAGTGGTGTCTGGATACACAGTACTGGGTGAAAATTCTCTGTCTTCTTGAAACCGTTTATTTTCTTTTTCAATTTCTTCCAAGAGCAATAATGGTTCAGTAGAAGGCCCAAACTCCCTAATGACCTTTTCGACAATTTCTTGAGAATAGCCCATGGTTTTGAAAAAGTTTACAAGGATATTGTATTCCATCTCCTCTGTTGTGTCTTTCACATCCAGACTTAGGTTTTCAGAGTCAACAGAAGAATCAGAGAGGTCAATGATTACATGTCCAGCTGATGGCTTGCCATCATGTAAGAGCTCTTCCTCTTGAACATTTTCTAAAGAAAACTGCTTCTTGGTGTGCCTTTCCTCTGAATCAGAAAATCTCCTTTTGTAACAAACTCTCTCTTTGGAAAGGGCCTCTTCATTGGGATTTAGACCATTTACTGGCTGCACAAAAAGTGCGTCTGGTGAACTAGAAAAGACCGTGTCCATTTGTTCTGTAAGCTCCGAAACAGGAGTCCGGGCTTTATTTCTGGCATCTTCCTGCAAAACAATTTCATCTCTAGAATCACACAGTCCTGCAGCAGCACTCTGTGCAAACTCTGTTTGCCGGGCCTCTCCAATTTCAATAACCTCCTCACCTCTGGTTTCAAACAGATTCTCCTCACCTTGGGTGAGACTCAAAAGCTCCTTTTTCAAGGAAGTGGGCAAAATCAACAAATCCATTGTGTAATTGTCTGCACGAGCTTCAACCAATTGCTTGAATTCTCTTTTTACTTCCGAGTCTTTCTGGCTGCTGGGCAGGTTCTCGTTGTTCTCAAAGAGCTTCACAAACTGCTGAATGTGGCTCCTGGCCATGACCACAGCCTCTGCACTTCCTCTGATGCTTAGGAGGCCGATGTCCAGGACACAGAGGTCTGCACAAGTATCCTGGATCAAGCTGTTCAGAAACAGACTCCGAGCCCCAACAAAAATGCAGTGCATGGCCTTGGGGTAACACTCTCTTTCCTCCAGTTCAGGTTCACAGATGCCTTTGATGTACTCCTATAAAGACAAGGTAAGAAATTCAGCTCCATTTATAAAAGCTCCTTAACTGCATATGAGCAGATACACATATACTTATAAACATCAAGGGGATTGCAAAAAAGATCTTAGGCATGTTTACAATTTTGGGGAAAATGCCATGCTTTCAATAAAAGTTTGAAAATAAGACATAAACTGTTTAATTATCTTTAGAATTGGAAACTGCATCTATATATGATGCAAGTATATATAATACTTTAACTGTTCATCTTATAGCGTGACTGACCTTAGGTGTAGCTACCTGGTAGATAACCCTAAGGCTGGATTTATTTTTATCTAAAGAATAAACATATTTGCTTGCTACCAGTCA
This sequence comes from Ctenomys sociabilis, assembly GCA_004027165.1. Lineage (NCBI taxonomy): Eukaryota > Metazoa > Chordata > Mammalia > Rodentia > Ctenomyidae > Ctenomys > Ctenomys sociabilis. The sequence continues at coordinate 6,629 of PVKA01049267.1, read as the reverse complement.
TTTGCAACTATCATGACATAATCTAGAGATAAGGTGGTCCAATCAGAAAACAAACCTTGCCTTTGCTTTACTACCATTATTCTTGGTTTTCAGATATAACACAGTACCCCTTGTTTCCAGATTTCTTCAAGTCATTTAGAAAGGACAGGATTATTTCACAAAAATTTTTATATCCTATATAATTTCATGACTTTTTTTCTAAGGAAGACCAGATTGTTTTAATTTGCTGGTTTTTTTTTTTTTTTTTTTTTTTTTTTTTTTTTTTTTTTTTTTTTTTTTTTTTTTTTTTTTTTTTTTTAATGTATTCAGTACAGGGTCTACAGGGTCCCACTGCACAAATCAGACTTGTAGTTATCCTTCCTGTTTTTCAGTCTCCCAAATTCTGGGATTACAGGTGCGCACCCCCATGCCCAGTCTCATTCACTGTCTCAAGGTGCCCTGGGGGCAGGGCTGAACTCCTGGCCCCTGCGTCCGGCCTAAGCAGGCGCTTTGATCCACTGAACTACCTGGCCAGCCCTAGATTGTTTTAAATAGACTCAAACATAAGTATAAAGAACTAGAAAAGGATTAAAGCACTACCACTCTCAAGCCAAGAAAGAGAACTGAGACTGCTACAGGACACAGAAGAATTAGGCAAGCAAGCATGCACACGGCCAATGCAACTATTTATTAACACACCAACTTTGGTTCTATAATTTTGGTTAGTGTTTTGGTCTCAAATTCTGGCAACAGTACCACTGGTGTGATCCTATGTAAGTTACCTGTCTTCTAAGCCCAGTTTCTCCAACTGTAGAAGAGATAAAAATAATGCAATCATAAAAAGTCAGAGAAAATTAAGACATAATGAATATAAAGAAGTCCTGACAGTAGTGTCCTGCTTACTAAATAGTAACATCGTTTTAACTCATCAGTGAAAACCTTAAGAGAGACATTTGTGAGAAATGAGCCTGATGTGATACTGGATCCATACTCTTTAACTAAAATCACCATAGCACTGCCAAAAATAGTGCTATTTAAAAGTCCACCCTGCACAGCACCAGTTAGCATGAGCTTGCTGCATGCCTCACACTTCCAGGGGCAAGCTCATTTGCAGTTAGAATTTACATTCATACACATGTATGCATTCCCTGTGCATCCGTGACTCAGGGGCACAGAATCCCTAAGACATGAAACACCAGAAGTATGAGGAAGACTTCAGAGAGAAGCCAGACCCAGTAACAGGACTGGGCTGTATGTTGTCCCAATGGGCCAGGAGTCTGCAGCACTAGTGGGTAAGCTTGGAAACCTCTGCTGCTAGACAGAGACGCCCTGTGCGATGAGTCTCACTGGTAACATGGCAACTTCATTAAACCACAGTATACCAACTGATCATCCTTTCTTCTTATTTATTTTCATCCTTTCTTCCTGAATGTGCAAGCAAAGTGTAAAATATTGATATTACTGGTATCAGTAATTTGTCTTTTCTTTCTCATGTTGCTAAAAGATTTATCACTTTTTTTCTTTTTTTAAAGCAGAGTGTCGAGCCGGGCATGGTGGCGCATGTCTGTAATCCCAGCACTCGGGAGGCTGAGGCAGGAGGATTGTTGTGAGTTCAAGACCATCCTGAGCTACAAAGTGAGCTTAAGGCTAGCCTGAACTGCATAGTGAGACCTTGTCTCAAAAAAGACAAAAATACAGGAGGATTGTTGTGAGTTCAAGACCATCCTGAGCTACAAAGTGAGCTTAAGGCTAGCCTGAACTGCATAGTGAGACCTTGTCTCAAAAAAGACAAAAATAAATAAATAAATAAAATAAAGCAGGGTGTCACTGTGTAGTCTGGTCTTGAACTCCTGGCAATCCTCCTGCCTCAGCTTCCCAAATTGCTGGGATTACAAATGTGTACTACCACACCCAGTAAGATTCATCAATTTTTTTAAGATTCAATGATTTATTTGGCACAGGGTCTCTCTATGCAGCTCAGACTCATAGTGATCCTCTTGTCTCCCTAGTGCTAGGAATACAGGTGTGTCACCATGCCTGGTTTCAGTGGCCAGCATAACATGCAGTACCAGGGATCGAAACCAGGTCCTTCAACTTGCCAGGTAGGCAATTAGACCGCCAAACTATCTCCCTGGTCAATTTATCAATTTTTAAATTTAAAAAAAAATGGGTTTTAGGGAGCCAAGGAGACAGCTCAGTGGAATAAGCGCTACCCTGGCAAGCGCAAAGGCCTGAGTTCAATCCCCAGTTCCGCCAAAAAAAAAAAGAATTTTAAAAAACAAATAAATGAAATAAAATAAAAGGGCCAGCCAAATAGCTCAGTGGATTAAAGCACCTGCAAGCAGGCCCAGGGGCCCAGGGTTCAATCCCCAGGCATGCAGTGCTGGCCCAGCTCCCAGGGCATATTGAAATGGCAATTAAGACCGGGCGTTGTGGTGTGTGCTTATGATCCCAGCTCTTGGGAGGCTGTAAGCAGGTGGATCACTATGAATCTGATCTAGTCTGCATCCTGCAGACTCTTCCCTAAAATACAAAGATATTTTTTAAAAAAATTAAAAAGAATAGGTTTTTGTTTAGTTGATTTTGTTTCTATTTTAACGTATGTTCCTGGACTGAGGAAATAACTCAGTAGAATAAGCACTTTCCTGGCAAGCACAAGGGTCTGAGTTCAATCCCCGGTTTCACCAAAAATAAAAAAAACACAACCTAACATATGTTCCTTTTATATATATCCCTGTTTCTGTTTTAGTATTATTATACTCTTATTATTTTAGGTTCTTGAAATGGAAACTTAGGATGAACCTTGTTTTCTAAGGTATGCATTTACATATTATAAACTTCCCTTTGAGCCAGATGTGGTAGCAGATGCCTGTAGTACCAGGACCCATGAGGCTGAGGCAGGAGGATCATTGAGAGTTTGAGATCAACCTGGGCTACTTAGTAAGTTCAAAACCAGTCTAAAACTATATAGTGAGAGCCTGTCATAAAACACCAAAAAACAAGCCAAGCATAGTGGTGCACATCTGGATTCTCAGCACTCAAAAGGTTGAAGTAGAAGGATCAGGAGGATGGACACAAGTTCAAGGGCAGCCTAGACTACATAATGAATTCAAGACCAGCCTGAACTACCTAGGAAGACCCTATCTCAGAGAGAGAGAGAGACAGAGAGAGAGAGAGAGAGAGAGAGAAATCTCTTTGAGCAATGGTTTAGCAGTATCCCTGTATCTGGATATGTTGTATTTTTCATTTAGTTCAATATAATTTTTAGAACTTCCCTAGAGAGGTAGCTCAATGGAGAAAACGTTTAATATGCTGAGACTGGGGTTTCATCTTAAATACAACAAAAAAGTGTTGTTTAGTTTCTAAACATTCTTCACTCTCCAGTTAGCTTTGTATTACTGGTTTCTTGCTTGATTGCTTTGTGATCAGAACATCCTATATAATTTCAATTCTTTTCAATTTGTTAAATGTTTCATGGGTGGGGTGGGATATTAGCTTGCCAGCATCTCAAGCACCTATGGGTGCTTGAGAAGAATATGCATTCTGCCACTGTTGGCTAAGACTCTCCAGAGATGGCTTTGACAAGTTGGTGAGGGGTAGAGGTGGCAAGTTCTAGGTCCTTGCTGATTTGCAGTTTTCAGCTGTTTAACGGTCTACCAACTATTCAGCAAAAAGGCTGAAGTTTCCAACCATTACTTGGATTTACCAGTTTCTCCTCTCAGTTCTGTTGATTTTGCAGCTGTATTAGGAATATACCTGTTTGGCACTGTTACATAATCTCTCCTCAAAATGACCCTCATCATTACAACTATTATAACTGTTATCTCTAATAATTTTCTTTGCTCTGAACGCTACTTTGTCTGCTAATAGTATTGCCACTATACCATTCACTTGATTAATATTTATATGGTGTATTTTTCTTCCTTTTACTTTTGAATTTTGTTGTACTCTTGGGTATTCTTTTTGAAATCAATTCCTTAAAAACACTATAGTTTGGTGATATATCTAGACATCCAGATTGAGTCCCCCCACCCCCACCATAGCAGACAGGATCTGCTATGTAGTCCAGGCTGGCTTCAAACTTAACAGCAATTCTCCCGCTTCAGCTTTCCAAGTGCTAAGTCTACAAGTGTGTGCCACCATGCCAGGCTTTGGTTTGGTTATATGTTTTTAATCCACCTTGACAATCTGTCTTTGAACTGGTAGGTCTGGATTTATTTATTTTTAGGTATTTGGTATAGGGTCTCACAACGCAGCTTGAACTCCTAGTGATCCTCCTGTTTTCAGCCTCCACAGCACTGGGATTATAGGCATGTATCACCATGCCTGGCTCTGGTGGCCAGTTCAGCACGCCTGGAGGCAGAGCCATAGCAAGGCATGGTGCAAGGGTCACAGTGGCATGTGGTGCCAGGGATTGAATCCTGATCTCTATGCTGGCTGAGCTATCTCACCAGCCCTTGGATTTATTTATTCATTTATTTTTGGCACCAGGAATTGAACTCAGGACCTCATGTTTGCCAAGCAGGTAGTATGCAACTGAGCTATATCCCCAGCCTATATGTCTGGATTTAAATCTACCATTTTACTTATTTTATTTTCTAATTGTCACCTATATTTTATTCCTATTTTCCCTAACCAGCCTTTTTTTTTTTTTGCACTATACATACACTTTTAGTATTGCAATTTGCTTATTGTCTTTTAACTGTATCTCTACTATTTAAATGGTCACAACAGTGATTGTAATATATACATTTAATTTTAATAGTCTTTCATTTCAAGAGGAATATACCATGCATATAAATTGTTTCTTATTTTCTGTATCTTACCAAGTTTTGGTATCTTGGGCTGTCTCAGGGATGGCTAGGGGCTGACAGCCAGCTTACGTGGAGCACACCTTCCATGTACATAATGCCCGATCCAGCGTCTACCTCCAAACCCCTTCTTAATTAATGTTCAAGTATTTCCCTTACCCTATAGCATTCCAGGCTCACGTATCACACAACTACTGGTAAATGCTGTCATATGAGGCCCACTGGAATTTTTCAAAGTAGCCAGTCATTAACTGTTCACCCATTCTGCTTTATTTCATGGAAATCCTAATGAAGATTGCTGCCCAGGCTTGACTTCCTTCTGCCTGCTGACTGAAACCTGGCTCTCCTCCTAGGAAATGTGAGGGTGTGAGTTCTCCTTTCAAGGGCAATGACTCCGTGGTATTCCTTGGTCACTCCACACAGTCATAGTGTTGGGTACAAACTTTAGGATACCACATATTGGTTTCCTTATCCAGGTTCCTTTCCTCCTCGCCCCACTTATGTTATGGGTGTCTACATGTTCTATGTACATACAACCCATAGACAATCTTTTAATTTTTCTTTCCATGGACAATCTCCTGTTAAAGAGCTCAGGAGAAAGTGGCCTATGAACATTACCCAGATAATTATCATTTCTATTTGGAGAACTCCTAGAAATTCTTCTGGGAGGTGGCTGTTAGCGATGACCCCCTCTAGTTTAACTCAACTAAGAATATTTTATTTCATTTTGTTTCTTAAAAAATAATTCCAGGGGGCTGGGGAGATGGCTCAGTAGAATAAACACTTGCCTGGCAAGCACAAGGGCCTGAATTCAACCCCCACTTCTGCCAAAATGATAATAATAATAATAATAATAATGATTCCAAAAAAAAGAGGATAATTCTACTGGAAACTGAAAGTTAGAGGCAAAGCACTGCTATACTTCACCATAAACCTTTATTACTTATTTTTCTGTTTTACCCATTTACAGAAGCTATTTCAACACACTTGATCTTCTAAGTTTAATTTAAAGTTTAAAAAGTAGGTATACAACAAGCTTTCATAGTATACCAATGATAATTTTGCTCCTCATTTAGAGTTTTGGTTGTTTTGTTTTGTATTTTAGGGAAGGGTCTACAGGGTGTCAGGGTCTCACTACTAGATTGGACTCAGTGATTCTCCTGTTTGCAGCCTCCCAAGTGCTAGGCCTATGCACAACACCAAGCCCAGTCTCAACTGCTGTCTCAGCACACCCTGGAGGTAGGGCCAGCAGGGCAGGCCAAGGAACAAACCTCTGGCCCCTTCCTTTTAAATGTTGACTGATTCTCTCTTTTTGGCACTAGAGATCAACTCAGGACCTTGGGCTTGCCAGGCAGGCACTTATGCCACTGAGCTATTTCCCCAGCTTTTGCTTGATTCTTGTTTGAAATCTGATATAAGGAATGTAAGCTATTATGAAATACCATGAATGATTCATCCATAAAACAAACATTTCCTATTACTTCTGTCACTTTTCCAGATTAGCCTAATTGAAGAACAAGAACTGCTCAAACATGATGACATACGCATCTTAATTACCTGAGTTCTGTGTTCTCAATACCATACGCATCTAGTATGAAGACATGAAATAAACTGTCCAGAGACAGATGACAAACTGCAAGATTAGTGAGTAACCCTAACTTCAATTTTTTTCATAATTACCTAAGTCCCGATGTTTTTTAATAATCTGTCAATTTTGCATATCTGGGGCCAGAGACATGGCTCATTGAGTTCAATCCCCAGTTCCACACACACACAAAAAAAGCACATCTGAGCCTATAAATCAATTTCAATCTGATACATCATTTACATGCTTGTCAG
>PVKA01049266.1:0-13346 GCA_004027165.1 Ctenomys sociabilis | reverse complement strand
AAAAAAAAAAAAAAAAAAAAAAAAGAGAGACATGGAATTCAGCCCTTTAGTTGAATAAGGACTTTGGCAATGGTTGCTGTATTGCTTAATATTGTCTTGAAATTAGTTTAATATTTTATTCTTTTGGCTATCTGGATTCAGCTAAGTGAATAAAAAGATCTACTTCACCAGATATTGATATGAACCCAAATACTTTCATGCTATTTTTATCAATCTTAATATTGATAACATCTAATTAATAATTATTACCAAGAAACTATAAAAGGAAGACTTACAAGTGGCAATTGCAGTTAATAAAATTGTATTCATAGAAATCCTAATTTCCAGAGATGAGTAAATATGTACATTTATCTTACCAAAAAGAGTAATTTAACATATACACAAATAGAGCCCCACAAGAATATATAAGATTGTAAATAATTTGCCAGGGAAAGTTAAGAATAGCTTCCCACGGAGATGGCAATAGAGACTTATTGCTTAATGTTTGCAGAATTTTTATTTGAAGTGATAGAGTTTTTAAATAATGTAATTGTTCACTAATTGGAAAACTTATCTAGTTATTGTATATAATGTGATGTTTTGACATATGTATACATTGTGGCACAATTAAATCAAGTTAATTAGCATATTGATAACCTCATATAATGATCTTTTGTAGAGAACATCTAAAATTTACTCTCTTACTAGAGTTTCGAGCATTTGAGGGTTTTTTAATACAGGGTCTCGCTACACAGTTTGGACTCATAGTGATCCTCCTGTCTCAGCCTCCTCAGTGCTAGGATTACAGGTGTGCGCTACCATGCCTGATTTCAGGGCCTGCACAGTGCTGTCAGCATTGCATGTGGTACCAACGATGGAACCAGGTCCTTGTGCTTGCCAGGCAGGTGCTTAGACTGCAGAGCTATCTCTCTCTTACCAATGTTTTACAATATAGTGCATTGGGCCAGCAAGATAGCTCAGTGGACTAAGCACATGCTTGGGCAAGCACAGGGACCAGGTTTGATTCCCAGTCCTGCATGCTGAGCTTGTAACCCAGTTTGAGTATGGTGGTGCACTCTATAATCCCAGTGCTACAGATGCTGAAAACAGGAGGATGACTATAAATCCAAGATGCATATTGAGACCTTGTACCAAATACATTTAAAAAAATGAATATAGTACATTATTATTAACTAACTGCAGTTGCCGTGCTGTACGGTAGACATCCTTGTGTAAAGTCCATCCCCCTATCTAACCAAGATTATGTACACTGCAGCCAATACCTTCCTATCCCCCTCAGGGACTCACTTTTGCCCTCAGGTAATAACCACTTTACTTCTTGCTTCTGCTTTCAACTTGTTTAGATTCTACACGCTATAGAAGTGATGTGCAGTATGATGCCTATTTTTCTTGCCTGGCTTATTCCACTTACCAGGTATTCTAGTCTCATCCACCTTGTGACAAACGACAGGCTAACTAGGCTTAAAATGTGTGTACAACACATTTTCTTTGCCCATTCCTTCCTTGATGACTAGTGCAAATAATGCTACAATGCCCTTCAACAATAGCATCAAAAAAATGAAATCCCTAGAAATGAAACTATCGAAGTAAGTAAAAGGTTTATATATTGAAAACTGCAGCACTCTGAAAAGGAAATCAAAGAGGGTATCAGAAAATGGAAAGATTTCCCTTGCTAGTGCATAGGAAGAACCAATGTAGTGAAAATGGCCATACTCCCCAAATTGGTACACTGATTTCATGCAGTCCTAACCAAAATACAATTAGCACACCTCCCTAGAACTAGAGAAAGCATTCCTATAATACATTTAGAAACAGAACAAAACATAGAATGGCAAAAGCAATTCTGGGCAACAAAGGCAAGGCAAAAGGCATCAAAATCTCTGGCTGAAAATTTTCCTACAAAGCTAATGTACTAAAGTCAGCACGGCTAGTGCTGGCCAGATAGCCCAGTGGATTAAAGTGCCTGCTTTGGCAGATGCAGGCACTGAAGTTCAATCCTGACTCCACATGCATGCTGGCCTCGTCCCCAGTCATGCTGCGATAGCAATTGAGAATGGGTGTGGTGGCGCATGCCTGTAATCCCAGCACTTGGGAAGCTGAAAATAGAAGAATCAATACCAGTCTAAACTGTGTAGTGCGATCCTGTAGATCCTGTACTAAATACATAAAAACAAAATAAATACATAAATAAATAAAGTCAACATGGTACTGGCCCAAAAAATAAATGAATAAAAAAAGAGACCTAAGGATCAGTTGAACAGATTAGAAAATGCAGACATAACTACGAACACACTCTGCCACCTTATTTATGACAAAGGGCATACATATGTTCACAGATGTAAATTAAAACAACACTGAGATTCCATCTCACTGTTGCAAGAATGGTTACCATGAAGAAATCCACCAATGAAAACTGCTGCTGAGGCTATGGAAAGAAAGGAAACCTCCTCTGGTGGTGGGAGTGCAGACTTACACAACTACTATGGAAATCAGTATGGCGATTTCTCAAAAAAGCTAGGATTAAAGGTTCCATTTGACCCAACTATTCCCCTTCTCGGAACCAGAAGAGTTAAAACATCATATCACAATATCAGAAGAATTAAAACATCGCACCACAGTGATACATGTGTGCCTATGTTTATAGCATCATGATTTGTCACATGTAAACATCCCTGGTGTGAAAACCCAAAAGAGTGAATAAGATCTACAATGCACAATAGGTGTTGTGACGTGGAAGGAAACTGTTTAAAAAGAAAAAGGAAGGAACTAGTATCATGGGATGAGAAATGGATGGCAGGAAAGAGAGAGAGGGAGGCAAGAAGGAAGGAAGGGAGGGAAGGAGGAGGGAAGGAGGGAAAGGAAAAATGCACATTAGTTATACTACTAATGTCTCTTAGTCCAGTGAGAAGGAAGATTGGTGCTAATATCATGTGGAGTTTTTTTTATTTTTTACTAAGTTCTTTTTTTTTGCTTTGTATTTTTTAGGGAAGGATCTACAGTGTGTTCAGGTCTCACTACTTGATTGCACTCATAGCACTCTGCCTGTTTACAGTGTCCCAAGAACTGGGTGCCATCTCAGTGTCCCCCAGGGGTGTGGCCAGCATGGCCAGCCCTGGGGATTGAACCCCTGGCTCCTGCACCTGCTTGCAGGTGCTTTAATCTGCTGAGCTATTTGGCTGGCCCCTAGAGAATTTTTATGACCCTATTTTACACTCTGAGTAGCTAAAAATAACAATATGCAATGTGTTAACTATTGTTATCCTCCTCTTATTTTGTAATGAGTTTTTGCCTCTCCCTTTTCCATAAAATAAAATATATTAATAATATATTTTATAATTATAATCATTATTTATAATAATATGAAAATAAATAAATAAGTAAATATCGAATACTTTCGCCCATTCCTCAAGCTGTCTCTTCATCGTGTTGACTATTTCCTTGGCTGTGTAGATGGTTTTGGTGCAACTCAGTTTGTCTTATTTTGTTCTAATTTCTGACCTCTTGGGGATCAAAAGACAAAAATCTTTGCCTCGATTTCTTTATTGAGAAACTTTTGTCCTATCTTTTTGCAGCATTTCACAGTTTTAGCTCTTTCATTTAAGTCTCTCATCCATTTTTAGTTGGCATAAGATAAGGAGCCACTTTTATTCTTTTGTATGTGAATTTCTCCTATTTCCAACATTATTTATTAAAGAGACTATTTTTCTCCATTTTATATCCTTGACATCTTTATAGAAGATCAATGGGCCATAATTGTGCGGATTTACTTTTGGTCTTTCTGCTCCATTCCATTGGTATTTATCTGTTTTTAAGCCAATATCATAGGCTGTTTGTGTTGTTGCTGCTGTTAGTTTTTTGTTGCTTTTGTTCTGTTTGTCCTTTAGCCATACCCAGGATCAACCTTGGCACCTTGCGCTTGCCCGGTAGACACTTACACCACTGAGCTATCTCCCTGGCACAGTACCATACTGTTTTTTTTAATGTATTTGGTTTTTACAGGGTCTCACTACACAGCTTGGATTCACCGCGGCACTCCTGTTTTCAGCCTCCCCAGCGCTGGGACTACAGGTGTGCATCATTACACCTAGACTCTGTGACTTGCTTAGCCCGCCCTGGGGCTGGAGCTGGAGCAGCATGGAGTGCTGGGGATTGAGCCATGGTCCTTGTGCTTACCTAAGCTTGCCTAAGCAGCACTTTAGTCCACTGGGCTCTCTTGCTGGCCACTGTTTTGATTACTACAATTTGTAGTAAGTTTTGAGAGCAGACACTATAACACTCATTTTGTTATGTTTGCTTGCTCAGGATTTTTATGGTTCCACATATATTTTAGAATTTTTTTCACGGCTTTATTATACTTTTACAGAAAATATCATTTGAATTTTGAAAGGTATTACATTGAATCTGTAGTTTACCTGGGATAATGTGGACATGAATTTTATTAGCTTTCATAAATGATGATCATGGGTGTCTTTCCATTTTTATCTTTTGTTCAATTTATTTCATGACTATTTTGTAATTTTCAGTGTATAGGTCTTTTACCTGCTTTCTTTAATATACTCCTAAGAAGCTCACTTGTTCTGATGCTAATGTACACAAATTTATTTTTTTGGTTCTTTCAATAGGTATTTTGTTAGTGTACAGAAATGTTACTGATTTGTGTACATTGATTTTGTCTCCCATAATGCTGCAAATTATTTATTAGTTCAAACAGGTATTTTGGTGAAATCAGAAGTTTTCTGTGATCGTGCTATTTGCAAACAGGGAAAATTTAACATTTTTCTTTCCAATGCAGATGCTTTTATTTATTGTTGCTTTTTTTGATAGTTTCTTGGGCTAAGACCTTCAGTATTATATTGAATAGAAATTGTCGGGGTTTTTCTGTTTGTTTGTTTGTTTGTTTGTTTGTTTTTTGCGGAGCTGGGGATTGAACTCAGTGCTGGCCAGGGAAGCACATATTCCACTGAGCCATTTCCCCAGCCCCTTGAATAGAAATTGTAACAGAGGGTAACTCTGAGTTATTTTTAATCTTAGGGGAAAGAAAGCTTTCAATTTTCATCCTATCATTTAGCTATGGGCTAGTCATACATATATGGCCTTATGCTGAGATATGTTCCTTCTTTACTCAATTTGTAAGAGTTATTGTCATGGAAGGATGTTGACTTTTTCAACATTTTATGTATTTGTGGGTATGATTACATGGGTCTTATCATTAGTAGGCGGCATATGTATTGACTTAGTAATTGATCTATGTGTGTGTGTGTTGAACCCAGCTTTTATCCCAGGAATAAAACACATTTGATCCTGGTCAGCGATCCTTTTAATGTGCTCCTGAACTTGATTAACTAGTATTTTGCTGAGAATTCTTACATCTGTGTGCATTAGGGATGCTGGTTTTTAATGTTCTATTATTCTAGTGTATTTGTCCGACTTTCCTATCAGTTAAAGCTAGCTTTGTGACAAGAGTTGGGGAAGTATTTCTTCCTCCTCAACTTTTTTAGAGAGAATTAGAAGAGCTCATACAAATTTTCTAAACATTTGGTAGAATTCAGCAGATAAGCCTTCAGGTTCTGAGCTTTTCTTTCCTGATTGATTGATTGATTGATTGATTGATTGATTTTTCTGGTATTGGAAAGTAAACCTGAGCCCTTTCACTGAACATATTTCCAGCCATCTTTTTTCAAAAAGATTTTTTAATTTGGAAACTTAGCCTCAAGTTACTACTTGGCCCTAGCTTGGCCTGAACGTGTGATCTCTCTGCTTCAGCTTCCCTGAGCACTAGGATTGCAGGTGTGTGCCACCATACCTAGTGCAGAGGCTTGTTATGATAAAAGAGAGGTGTTTTCTAAATTAATACTCTGATCAAATTTTATATTTCTACAGACTTTCTAGGTTGTATATGTCTAGGAATTTACCCATTTCTTGTAATTTGTCCAATTTGTTGGCCTATAATTTTTATGTTCGCCTCTTGTGACCTTTTGTATTTCTGTGGTATCAGTCATGCTCTTATCTTTTCAGATTTTTGGACTGGAGTTTTGCTTTGTTTTCTCTTAGTCTAGTGAACCATTTGCATTTTATAAAAAGTTAGCTTCAAGGTCTGTTGTTCTGTATTACTGTTTTTCTGGAATATATGGGAATACTAGAAAACAATATTTAAAAAACTAAGCTAAATGTATTCAGAAGATTATTTGATGATTATTTATGCCTATATCATGTAATATGAGCAACTACTTTGAAGGTAACTATACACAATGCATTAATCATTGTTACTCTTGTACAATCTTATTTGGAAATTGTATGCCATTGTTTTATTATTTCCTTTTCCTTTCTTTAAAATAAAGAAAAATTAAAAAAAGAAGAATCCTCAAAATGCAGTAGTAGAAAATAAGCAATTGCCAAGAAAGTCAGCAACATCAGAAGGAATCACTTCAATGTTGCCTGCTTCCAAGACGGTAGATCCATGAAAAGCAGACTGTCTCAAAAACAAGTAAATAAGACTTCTGTCTCCTAAAGCCTGTTCCAGAAGAGACTGCTCTCTGCTTACCTCTTGATGTAAGCTCAGCGAGTTCTGTTTAGGAATATTGACCTCCAGATACATAAGACAACAAATGCATATTGTGAAGGCACTAAAGCTGTAGCAATCTGTTACAGCAGCGATAGAGAAATAATGTAACAGTGGCCTGAAAGTCTTCAATAATTTCAACATCTATGTTCTTTCGGGATTGGACATTATTGTCTATTTTTTCTCAACTTTTGCCTTTTCTAGGGTTTTGTAACCTATATAAATTTAGGTCATACTCTAGATGTTGCAAATACTATGATTTGAGATACTGAGTCTTGTTTAAACATTAAGGATAATCTTTTTTGCATTTTTTAAAGAAAAGCATTTCTTCTAGCTAGGATAGTACCATAAGCTTCAATCCATCTTCTGTGAGCACCAGTACAGGTGTGTTCTACTCTCAAAGTGCTACTTGATACTTGCTAATTTACTGAGTATTTACATAATTGTCCAGTGGCCGGTGTGGAGCCTGAGCTGTGGCCCACCCAGTAGTTCAACACCCAAAGCCTTTGACACACTATTCAGATAAGATCAGCATATGCCCAGCTAATCTTTGCAGACCACTTTAAGAGACGGCTCTTTTGAGCTTCATCTCCCCATCCTTTTTCTATTCTTTAATTCCTAGTTTGGGTCCTCTAGTGAAAAGCATGGGGTAGTTTTCCAAGGCTAAGAGCAAAACTTATCATACTTCCTTGTACTGCCTGAGAAAAAAGCAAGAATATTTGAACAAGACCTGCAAAGGACAACTGAGCACTACATTTCATCCTCAACCCTAAAGGGACATGCTGTTTGGTTAAGACTCATATATAGAGAGAATAAGGCATATAAACTTCAGCAGAATATAATAAAAGATAACTATAGACTTACAAGCAGTTGTCAGAAATAATAGAGAAATCCCATGTGCCTGTTGCCCAGTTTACCCAAGAGAAACACCTTGCAGAAGTGTAATAAAATTACAACCTACATATTGACACTGATATGGTTATGAAAAAAAATTCCCCTCATACTTCCTTCTTATATCTTAACCCCAGCTACCAGTCACTCATCTCTCCTCTATGTCTATGATTTTGTTATAACCACAATACTATGTAACAGAATTGAAAACCACTCAAGTCATAAATGAGAGCAACAAAAAAGAAAGCATTTCCATAAGTTTCATAGTATTAGACAAAAAAAGAGGAAATTTCCTTTCAAATACACTGGTAGTAGCAGGACCAGAGTCAGCACTGAGGGTTCAATTTCACAAGTAGCCCAATTTCCCTATTCTTGTAAAAGCCTATCACATACACGCTGTATGGAATATGTATGCCTTTCCTTCAAAATCTTCACATGTTGAAGTGCTGAGGCCCTGCCCTTCAGTAGGTGTGGTATGAGGAGGGAGAGAATGGCTTTAAAAATGAGATAAAGTCACGAAGGTAGAGCCTTCATGATTGAGAATGGAATTTATAGAGAACCTCCCCAAATAAAAGATTAAAACTCTTATAAAGAGGCTAGTGATATGGGTTAGTGGTGTAATCACCTGTCTGGCAAGCACAAGGTCCCAAAAATCCCTGGTACCCACATGCCATTTTGGCCCTGAAACTACCCATGGTGGCACATACATATAGAATATAATCCCAGGGCTTGGGAGGCTATGACAGGAAGACCACTATGAGTATGAACTTCACAGTGAGACCCTGTGTCAAAAATAAATAAATAAATAAATAAATAAATGTAAAACAGTAACTTAATGAAGGATTCCTCCTGCCCTGCAAAAATAAAACTCAAAACTGACCTCAGAGAGCTCTTTGCTGCTTCTATTATTTGAAGACATGGTGAGAAAATGATCATCTGTTTTCAAGAAATAGGGCCTCACCCCACATTGACCTAGGCATCCTTTTTCTTTCCCCTTTAAGTGTGTGTGTTTTGGGGGCAGGTACTGGGGACTGATTCCACGGCTTTCTTCCTGAGCTATATCCTATATCCTACATCCTATATCCTGTACCCTATATCCTAAATCCTATATCCTGTAACAGCTATATCAAAGAGCTTATTTTATTTTTTATTTTGAAACAGGGTTACTACACTAAGTCATGAAGTTGTTCAGATTGGGCTCAAATTTCTCATCCTCCTGTCTTGGCTTCCCTGAGCACAGGAATTATGGTGGCACACCATCATGCCCAGCTCTGGACTTGATCTTGGAGTTCCCAGCTTCCAGAAACATGACAAATTATTTTTTATTGCTTATAAAACATCCAATCTAAGGTATTCTGATAGAGAAGTCCAAACAGACCAAAAGAGAGGAGCTGCACACATATTTATCTTATATGTATAGACATTTTAAAACTCTACTTTTTTTCAAGAAGCTCTAGGATCTGATGCTCTCCATGATACATCTGAACACATGTCACCAGTTGTCACATAATGCTCCTTTTGTCTGTCAGTTTCTCAGTCATTGGCATCTTTCATTCCTAATCAAAGATTTGGAATTGGTTTGTGGTTAAAGGCCCTGACATCCTCCAGGTCGACATGGGGGGCATATCTTCTAGTACCCACAGCTCTTTGTTCTTGAACCTTCCCAGACCTTTAAGAGAAGTCATAGGACAAATCAATGTCCTCTTAACATAAATGTGACCTTTTCTTTACTGCTTTATACTTTATTAGCTTTTACCCATAATAATTAAGACACATTCAAACGAAGAAAGAAAATCTTTACGCTCCCCAGTCTTCTATCAATTAAATGTCTCAAGAATTCTCTTCCAGCCCTTTCCTCAACTTCTCTCCTCCACTCGCTTTGCAGCCCAGTACTTACTCTGGTCCACAGGGTTTCACCATTAACAGCTTTTCTCTCTCACTCTACAGTGCTGCCAAGGAGATGTCTTGGATTCCAAGTCTTCCACAGCAGTTTATATTAAAAAGCTCCTAAATCCACTTTTATAAACCATGTCTTCCTTAGCCTCAGATCTGCATATCCAATAGTCTCTTGAAACCCTATCATCATATAGATGACTTTGAAAGCCTCAAGCTTATACTTTTAGTATATAAAAAAAAAGTCACAGGACTGTCCTGCTTTAATATTATAAGATTTCTACATTTCTGTGTAAAAATGTGTAGTTGTTTATCCCTACTTTTTAAATATTTTTTTACTTTTTTTCTTCATATTCTGTAGGGACTTAAAGTTTAACATATCAATACTTGATGGAAAATACCTGTTCCATGTTATGCCTAAGATATTTGATATTCAGACAGATAGAGGTTAAGCTCAATTACCTATCTTCTCTTCTGGAGCATTAACAACCTAAGTTTGCACACTAAAAATTAGAGAAAAAGACGGGCTGCAAAGATAGCCAATATTTTGGCCATAGACATTCTTGTTTTACTACTTATTTTTATTTTATTTTATTTTATTTTATTTTACTTTATTTTATTTTATTCAGAGACAATTTTCAATGTGAGAGTTTCAAAGCTGATTAATAGGACACTTTCAACAGTTAATACGTTTTACATTGTTATCTTCTTAGTGGTCATTCATAGTACAAGAAGCAGACAGGATATCCTGTCCAAATACTTTTGCTGCAAATTTTTCTTCTCATAGAATTAAGCAAAAGTAGCTGTATATCTATCCTAACTATTTTGTATATACAAATGAAAAAAAGATTCTTCCCTTGAATCTCCTTTTTTTTGATTAGTCCTGTCAGAGATAGGTCTTCTATTGGCATTTAAATATTATAGATGTTTGAATTCAGCAAAACACTCTTACATATTCCAGCAGTCCACAATAGTAGTGGGTTATCAACAGAATTTGTTGACTAGAGCCTTTTTACAACTCAGCATATTAATATGGCTTTACTTTATGTACCACATTTTTATACTTTTCTGCTAGATGGTTAAAACGAAGACAAAGTAAGACCTATATAACAAGAAATGTAACTTTTGTATCAGATAAGGTCAGTCAAGACCCTTCAGGATTTATCCTGTAACCCTCCCTGTACTGCATATCATAGATTATTTGTCAGTGTCAGCCATGTGGATGAGTGACGGCCACTGCTTGACCAATTTGCTCTCTGTGAAAGACTGAGAGAACGTTTTCAATCCATGTGACTCTCCTTAGGCAGACTGTACATCATAGATTGCATTCCTCTGTAGCTTCATAATCTCCTTAGTCAGAAAATTTGGGGCACAACTGAGTTATATGATGCAGTACAAGTTCTCCTATGTCCTGAGTCTTCACTGACTTTGAAAGACTAGTCAGTGAAGACTCAGGACATAGGAGAACCTATACTGTAACATCATATAACTCAAAGTATCTACAAACTGCTGAACAGGGTTACAGGATAAATCTTGAGAGGACTTGACTGACCTCATCACATACAAACATTACATTTCTTCTTATATAGGTGTTGCTTTATCTTGGTCTTAACCATCCAGCAGAAAAGTATGAAAACAATGTATAAAAAGTAAAGCTATATTAATATGTTGATACAATACCAAAACGTTATGAAAACAGTTTGCAATGTATTAATTCATCGACTCTGTATGGTTAAGGTGTCTTGAAACTGTCTGATTGATATTTGTATTTTAATAAAATAAAAATAAATGGAAAAAAATAAAAAAATTTAAAAAATTTAAAAAAATTTAAAAAATCAATCAATCAATCAATCAATCAATAAATAAATAAATAAATAAAATAAAAGTCAATATGCAGCATCTCAAAAAAAAAATATGTTGAGCTGTAAAAGGCTCAGGTCAACCACTTCTGACATTGCCAGTCCTACAGAAAACCCACTACTATTAATAACTACTGGACTATATTGGAATATTTTGCTGAATTCACTCACCTACAATATTTAATGACAATGGAATACTCTTCTCTGACAAAACTAAACAAAAAACCAGATACTAATGAATGACCGTTTTGTATCTGTATATTCAAAATAGGGTAGTTGTACAGCTGCATTCTCTTAATTCAATGAATAGAGACATTTGTTCTAATAGTGCTTGTGGACACTATATCATATCTGCATCTTGTACAATGAATAACTCCTAAGACAACAGTATGCAATGTATTAATTATTGAAACTGTGCTAGTAATCAGTTTTGAACCTGTCTCATTGCTATGTGTTTCTCAATAAAATTATATTTAAAAATTTAAAAGAAATTTATCTTCTGTTCTCCAAAACTATGTTCCCCTTCTCTGTACTTCAATAAAGAGAATCACTAGTCAACCACTTGTGCAACCCTGCAGTGAAATGCCTGAATGAGCCCAAGTCTTCACCCCAAATCAATCTATCACTCTTGCTTATTGAACACTTTCTTCTATTCTCTGACCTGTTCCTCACTACCTGCACCTCATTTCAGGACACCAGCACTCACCCCCTAGAGTGAATGATTGAACAATCTTTCTTTACTTATTTATTTAAGGTACTATTAATCAATACCTTTACCTGTTATTTATTTAACATTTAGTGTATGGAAGACATTGTTCTGAGCACTTCGAATAGGCCAGCAAATAAATAGGTGCCAAAATCCTTGCCCTCCTAGGGGTCATCATATTCTTAACCAACAGAGACAATGGTCCAAGAACATTGTAGGTTAATATATTATATAGTATGCAGTAGGAAGTAAAAAGTACAGTTCCAAAAAAGGAGTGAAGTGATACAGAGTAGAAGGAATACTAAAAAGTGTTGGGCTTGCTTCTAATATTAATTGGAGTTGTAATAATCAATGTTTGGGAGGAAAAGAAGCTAGAAGAATGATTAGTTATGAAAAATGATATAGCTGGACTATATAAAGAATTTTTTGAACCCTAGAAGAAAGGAGGAAGAAAAATGAAACAGACTAGCTGGATTAGATTTTCAGGTGCTATAAGAGAAGAAAGTTTCGAGACAGGCTGGTAAGCCCTGCCAGGTGGTACAGAGATAGCCTCAAGTGCTGCCACACTGACATACTACAGTGGCATATATACTGTCAAACAGACTAACAATCAAGACAGAGCCCCTCACCCACAGGCTTCTGGTAAGATAATGTTCTTCTAAGTTTTGTTCCAGGCCTGGTAAGAGAAATATTCAAATGAACATTCTGTCACTTTCTGTGAGAGCCCTTAAAAGCAAACAGCACCTACCTTCCTGTCGTCATTTGAAGTCAAGTAAAAGATCCAGAGTACTAAGGTAAATATCAGTATCAGCAGCAGTTTGCGAACTATGGCATTTGGAAACAATGTGAGTGTCCTGGAAGAGAGGGAAGGAGAAGTCATCACACAGTCAGTGAAATCCACATGACACATCTCGGTGTCCTCTGGCTCCCCTAGTAGTGTCCAGAAGAGGCTGAGGGCCCCTGAGTGTTCAGGGACTTACTTTATGAGTTCTGTTAGAAATCAGAAGCAACTGAGGCAGGGAACAAATCCAGATGAAAGATTTCTGGTTTCTGACTTTCAGGTCAATTCGTCAGGTTCAGAATCACACCAGATCTCTGATCTTTTTCTCTCATGTAGGGTGCAGTGCAATCAACAAGATTTCATCATCACTTACTAAAAGGAATCCTTTTGTCCTGGTGTTTTGTAAAAAATCTCAGTCTCTAAATTTAATACACACACACACACACACACACACACATGCGCACGCGATGCCTAGTTTCCCCCTTGGGTCTTATCTGCCACCAGAGACTGTTATAAATCTCCCATTATTTTTTGCAGATAGCTTGCTTCACATCAGATTTTTATCTCCTCAAGCCAAAACACTTGAGAAATAGCTCTCCAAACAGTAGTGCTTATAGTATTTAGAAAAGCTCAAGTGAGTGCTCACACTTAAAAAAT
>PVKA01049265.1:0-13352 GCA_004027165.1 Ctenomys sociabilis | reverse complement strand
GTGATGGCCTCTGGGAAGAGGCGCTGGAAGCAAAGGGAGGCTTGGGGATTCAGTGCTTATTTTTTTGCAATTAGATTTTAAGAATTCAATCACAGCTGTCATTTAAAAGACTTTAGTTAATAACCCAAAATAACTTGGAATCAGAATTTTACCTTTTTTTTGTTGTATTAAGAAATGGACATTTCATACCTTTTAAGAACTTCAAATAAGACCCCCCCTTCCCACCACTTATCACCTCAGACTTACATCAGCTCCAAAAGAAGAGGTTCTGGGAGACAAGCACTTGTCACTGGTAGCTCAGTCTTGCCATCCGCGAGGACTCTTCACAAATGGCTAGCGCTCGCAGTGCTCTCCCAGCACTGTGCGAGTCCTGGCCCAGCCGCTGTCCTGTCACCTGCACCTTGGAGCTGAGGAAGGGCCTGAAACTTTTGTATTCATCCCCCTCTATGCACGAAGAGCTGAGATACAAGGCCTCCCATCTCTGTCGTGGACAGTGTCGCAAATGACATTTTTCTATCAGGTTGTCTATTAGTGTCTCCAAGTCACTTGCATATGTCAAAGCCAGCCGAGGTCCTGTGGCTAAGTCTACTGGTTGAACAAAGGGAGCTCTGCTGCTTTTCAGTCAGTCTTCATGACCAGCAGAGGGAGCAGAGATGCACAGCATTTTAATGGATAGAGTATCTTTAAAAATTCTATTTCATTAAAATAAAATCTACTGAGTGTAACTCAGGGAAGAAATGTAACATGCATAGCATGTTTGTCTGCTCTCCATGTTTATGTGGCAAAGTCAAAACTACAAAAACCAGGGTGAAAATAGTTACTAACATTTTGCCCGCTTGAAAATTATGGGGGGAGTAGATATTAGATGTTTATAGCACAAAAAATGTTAATTATGTGAAGGGTGCAGATTTTAATTAGTATTATTTAGTCACGAACATTATATATATCTATATTTCAAACCAATATGTACAAAAGATATGTAGATTTGTATCCATTAAAAGTTAATTTAAAATTCAGGAGGAAAGAGATGATTCCACCCACACCCAATATTCTGGTACATAAAGGTCAAGGAGAAGCACAAGGGTGCTGTAGTTGAGGAGATGGAGGACAGGAAGGTAGCATTTTGTTTGAGAATAAAGCTCAAATCTAGGGGATGGGGAGAAATCTCAGTGGCATAAGTGCCTCTGCCTGGCAAGTACAAGATCCTGAGTTCAGTTCTCGGTACAAGCCCCCCAAACTGAAATATATTAGCTGAATTCTGACATTATGTTTTCACTTATTGATATGAAAGTAGGTGAGGAGAATCAAGAAAAATTCTGCTCAGACCGCTGAGATTCTGTTCAAATTTTCAAACAGAAGAAACCTGGAGCAGTAGGTGCTGTTTCTTGCTGCCCTTCACACTAACTCCTTTCTAGCGAATGCTTCCTCCTCCGGCTCTCCTTGAACACAATGTGCTTCCCATCTCAGAGTGAGAGGGCAGTCTCTGGAACAGGCTCAGGTCCCTGACCACTTGGCCTTCTGTCACTCTCTGGCCTCTGGTGTTCCATGACATCCACTCTGCTTTCCTGATACCTGTGAGGCACCTAACTCGAAGCTTCTGGATCTGCTTTCTCTTCTGCCTAGAACACTGTGTTTATCTCCCTGGACAACTACTCAGCTGTCTACCTCCCTTTGCTGTCCCAAGCTGAACAGCCTCGCCCCCTTGTTTTATTTGTAAACCATCCCCTGTCCAACCTGCCTTCTTTTTTCCCCACCTGACATAGAATATGTTGTATCTTCATGCCTGTCTGTTCTTTTAAGTGCAGGGATTTCTGTCATTTTGGTTCCTGCTGTTGAATGAGTGAATAAAAGAGTAAAAAGTTTAAATTTCTATTATACAAACAGTTTAACTTATATACACAGCATTGGGTAGAGAAGCAATGTTTTACTTAACAAAGGCAACATTCTGTACATATTATGGTTCTTTTGGTTTTCACTAAAAATAATTTTTAAATCAGTAGCTGTAAAATTACCATATTGATTAAAATTCTAATTATTTGGCCCTGAGAACAAGTGTGTTCAGAACTTTAGCACATCACCACAAATAATTATTAGTCCATTATCTCTCTTGGAGTCTGTCTTGAAAAACTAACATTAACCAATATGTCATACCCATTTATAGTTGTAGCATTCTTGATAGGGCTGACTGAATGCCCTTTTATATGTTTCATACTAATATTATATGAATATTAGTGAATTATGTGGTATAAATTTTTATGAGGTCTCTTCCATAAATATCTGTTTTGTTGGTTATAGTTTATACATATTTAGAACTTGTTTGCCTTATCCAACTTTCATGTATTACTTATCTGGTAGGAAGGCTTAGCTTTCTTTTTCTTCTGTGGATGAATTCGCATATATTTTATATCTGTAACATTTACTCACTGCACCACCTTATTATCTGACGTATTTATATTAATTTTAAGAGGTACTTATTTAAAGCAAGGCATTTAATTAATTACTTGAGTTTTATTTGTTTGCTTTTGCCCTTGCCTTGATTAACATAAGAATCCAAAAGAAAAAAAAATGCATAAGAATTTACAGAAAAAAAGTTAGCTCTACAAAGAAAACTATAAAGAACCTTTTTCTAAAAATATGTACTAAAAATAAGCAAAGATAATTAATTTCTGGAGCTTTCTTTGTTTCTTTCTTCAGCTTATAAAAATAAACCTTTTTGGTATATTGCCCATATTGAAATCTAATGTCTTAACTTATATTATTTCATTTTTCAATTTAATGAATACAATTAAATTTCTTCTGTTTTTTTCTTCCATTTTCACATTTAGAAAACCTAGTCTCCTGTTTTAAAAGTTGATTCTGAAGAACTAAATTGGGAACAATTTAGAAATCAACAGGGGTGGACAGATAATTTTGTTACATTTTCCTGTTCAATCAGTGTCTCATGGGAGTTCAGAAATAATTCTATTTATTCTTCTTTCTTATGTGATACAAACATAGCTGACCTACCATAGGCCATGACAACCACCTGGTTTGCTGGTCTGTTTGCAGACTATTTGATTATGTTCTTAATTATTTTCATTAAAATCTTTACGGAAGCTAAGTGGCAATTTCATGTTGGAGAAATAAAGCAGTGAAGATCACCATCATGTAGCCCTCAGCTATGCAGAGCGTGGGGATGTCATTCTCCAGCATCACAGCCTCATGTACCAACACTTCCCGTAGCAGCTCCTTAATGGCCAGGTCAGGCAGGGATTTACTATCTGTGTGTGATTATTGTTAAAACAGTTACAGTTTTTATACCTGATTGAAATCCAAAGAATTTCAATCTTACAGAGACTCTGCTTTGGAAGATAGATACTTTTAATTTAAAAAACCCAAAGACTTACAAAAAGTTGCTCAAGTAGTAGAGAGGTCTTGCATATCCTTCACCCAGCTTCTTCTACGGACAATCCTATGTAATCATAGTAGGTCTTCCTAAAAGAACTAATTGTGTAAGTGCAATGATAGGCTCACTATAAAATCAACAAGAAGATATGTAGATTTCCCATATACTCCTTGTTCCTACACACACAGTTCTCCTTATCAACATTCTCTATCAGAATGGTATGCCTGCAATGATTGAAGAATCTACATTGACATATCATAATCATCCTAAGCCTGTACTTCATTCTTGGTGTTGCACATTCCATGGGTTTGTACAGATGTGTATTGACGTGTATCCTCGGGAATAGAGTCATATAGAGCAACTTCGATGTCCTAAAAATACGTAGGGTGTTACTTACTCTTTCATCCCTGTTATCCTCTCAAACCTCATCAGCCACTGATCCCTCACAGTTTTGCCTTTTTCAGAATGATTTTCAAAGTGAGGAGATGTTTACAGATGTGCATGGTCTACAGCAGGATAATTATAAAGGCAACACAGCAAGTCCCACTGATTATCTTTGAGAAACCAAGCACTGTGTGTGATCTCAGGCAGCTCTGAGATTTTGGCCCCAGTGCCACTTTCATTTTCTTTACTTAGCTAAATCCAGCCAGTAATTTAATGATCAGGAAAATAGAAACACAAGAGAAATGTGTAAAAATGATCCACTCTTGCTTTTTTTTCCCCACTGATCAAAAGCCATATCCCTACACAGATGTTTATGAGACTGAAGGTTTCTTGGCCTTATTAAAAGCATTAATTTGTGAGGCTCTGAGATCTCAATTTCACTGTCCTTTGGTCAGCCCAAGATTATAAATGACATATTTGAATATTACCAATCTCATATCTTGGCATTTCATAGTTAGATATTATGTAACTTCTCTGTTATAGATGGTGAGTTTTTAAATGCTTATTCCTATTTTTAAATAGAATAAATTTATTTTCTGTGAGTGTTAGAGAAAATTGTAAGTTGTTTGAAAAGTAATCTTTACTTTTTTCTCTGCTATTCTAAGTCCAGGAATCTTCTTTTCTTCTTCCTCACAATATACTTGGTTTCTTATCTCATTCTGTGTGCAATTCCCTGGTGCATTAGTCATTTTTTCATGGCTTGGACAAAATATCTGACACACTATTTGAAAGGAGCAAAGGTTTCTTTGGCTTACAGATGCTGAGATTTCAATCTGTGACTGGCTGGTTCCAAGGCTGCATGTCATGGAAGAGGAAAGTGTCTCACCTCATGGAATTCAAAGTTTTTTCCCATTCTCAGATGGAGAAACTGAAACTTCTGTGCTCATGAGGCACTAAATAAGCAAAAAAGAAGATGAGTGAGGAACAGCCCAGGGGCCAGACATACCCTGCAGAATATTCCCCCAGTGAGCTCCTTCTTGCAAATGGGCCCTTCAACTAAGTCATTCAACCCTACCCTTTTCAAAGAAGTTGGCATTTTCATGATCTGACCACCTCTCTAGGTCCTGCTCTTTTACCTTCCAAAGAATTATACAGGCTGGATGAGAAAAGAGAAAGATCTATGTGGGGTGCTGCAATTGTGGCTCAAGAGCATTTGCTTCACAAGAAAGTTCTTTCCATTGAAAGTCATTTTCCAGTGTAAAGGATAAAAATAATTTTTACCAAAAATGTTCACAAACACAAATAGTTAATTTATCAAATTTTTAGTGCTAATCATATATATATATTATACATATCAAGTCATCATGTTGTATATCTTGAGTATATATCTATATATACATACACATTTGTTAATTATTTTAAAGTGTATCTTACAACTCAACCATTTCAATGCTACCATCTCTCTTTTTATTTCATTTTCTCCTTCCTTATTTGATTATATTTTTCAGATGATTTTTAAAATGAGCGATTATTATCTGTATATTTAGGGATAATAATTTAAAAGTTTCTCCTCTTCTCAGATGTAGAAACAAACTTCTGTATTTGGGAGATGAAAAATGGCATTACTTGCGAGGAACTTCCTGGTGCCATTTGCCTGGTAGATGCTCTGAGTTTTGTACTGGCTCTGTACCTTTTATTTGTGTACTTGACAGCACTGGAAGCTTTGAGCAAAACACACATGCGTTCAGCCCTTTGTTGAGCACCTCTGGGTGCAGCAGGCCTTGAGAACCTGGTGGTGATAAAGCAGATGATGAAGTAGAGCTTGCGCTGCAGTTGGGGAATGGTCAGTACCCCTGAATTGAGCAGTGGGCAAGATACTGTTGGAAGGAAATTCAGATTATGAGGAAAATGGACCATCATTATTCCAAAAGCATTTGGGAAAGCATGAGAGGAAAAAATGAGAGGCCTTCAGCCAAGTGCAGTATGCAGTATCTGAGTTGAGGGGAAGGAAGTCACCAGCTAGACTGTCTGGAGAACATGTGAGAAGCAGGCTGCAGACAACATCAAGCACCTGCTCCTGTGCACCACCCACTCTCCCTCAAGCAGACTCTAGAGAGTGTTCTCTCATTAGCTATTTCCAGAGAGAACTTGGAACCATATCCCTCTGTCTCTCTCTCTGCCTTCTCTCCTCTTCCTTCTCCCCCAGTGAGTTTTCTACTGGCTCTGTATGTTTTCTCTGTGTTCTTTACAGCATCTACATGTATACATTAGAGGGAAACACTTCTTCAGAAAGGCAAGTTTTAGGTAAGTTGTAGAAGAGAATAAGTATGAGAGTATACTGGTAGTGTAACTAAACTAACCTTATTTGATTAACATCATATTTCTACCTTAAAGAGGAAAAAATAGCTTCCATTTATTGAGAACATACACAAAAGTGCATAAGAGTTTTATAAGTTAAAATGGTTTTAATAACTAAGGAGAATTCTTGAAACCTACATCAGGGTAATACAAATTTGTGGATTAGTAATTTTACAATTCCCTAATGTAGGCAATCACTTGGCTTCCTTACTTGTGCTTCTTGATAATCAAACTAAATATTCTCATTTCCAGATGTAAAACACAGCTAATTGGTTAACTGTCTTTAAAATTTAACACTTGTGGTTTATTTAAAAATCATTAGAAAATGGATATGTGGTGAAAAATTTATGAGTTCAAAATACGTCCCATTTTCTCCTGAAAATAATCTTATATTAACACTATGTAACAAATTTTATTTTTTAAAAAAGTATTCAATTTTTTCCCAAGCTTGGAGCTAGAGAAAATGGAAAACTATAGGACTTGGGAGATTTTCAATATTCATCAGGAGATCTGAAGTAGAGAACTAGGAAAAGGGGAAGTGAAGGGTGAGCAGAGGTCTCAAGCCAAATGGACCAGAAGAAAGAGCCCAACAAGTTGTGACAAATAGAGAGGGGGCAGCTGCTGACCTTGTTTATTACATAGGGAGGGGGGCTGGCCAATAATGAGAAAGGAGGAAAACCATATCCTCCCTTGGGGACAAGGTATAAAGATCAAGGGGTCTGTGAAGTCTTGCATGTCCGCAGTGATGATGGCGGTGATAATGACCACAGCAGTCTCTAAAGTGTGACATTGAAGTGAAGGGAAAGAAAAACATTCCCGCTGGACAGTAGGGGCATTTTGTAGGATAGAAAGCCTTCATCTGATTCCAAACATTGCATGGGGGACTCGTGCCTGTTGGAATGGTCTCCCTTCTCAGCACATCCCTCGATAGAGGGAAAATTAAAGAATTTATGTAGGGTTTTCTCTAGGGACGTACAGAGATATTCCTCTACCTCCTAAGGAGAAACACCATGTAAAAGCAGGAGAGAAGATAATGGGTTTGAGTCAGAGGTTATCATAGTGAAAAGGATTTTTTTTTAGTAAAAGCCCCTCTGGGAGTATACTCACTCTTGACTGTGCTACACATGAAAAGACTGTTCCATTTGTTGTTCAATTTTCACATTTTTATTCTCTCTTTTGATGTTCACTTTTCAATCATAAATTAATTAGAATATTGGCCACATTTGTGTGTGTTTTCATTGAGCAATTTATCAATTTGAATAAATCTTCTCTGACAGATACGATTTCACAAAGACTTAAAAGGGCAAGACATTAAGCACAAGATGAAGAATGACATGCAGAGAAATTGGATTCTAGGACTAATGCTGTTCTTTTCTCTCAAAAGAATGTGAGATTCATATCATGAGATAATAAGGAGCTATGGAAACATAGCTGAATATTTAAATATTAAAAATATTACAGTAGAAGACATGTTGCCAGTAATATCCCTCAGTTTAAACACTGACCATCATTCTTGCCTGTTTCTGAAGCAGTTCTGGAAGTTCTCCTTCATAAGTCTCTTTGAGATGTACAATAAAAAAATATAGTGAATGCTGTTATTCTGCAGCATATTTACTACATCTAGCACTTGCAATTTCTGGCTTTTCCCCAAATCCAAAATGTCCATGAAAGGTAAACATTCTGAATTAATTTAGGACATCAAAACAGCCAAGGCAAAGCAACCAAAGACATCAACCAAGTTCTCAAATAGAAAATGGCTTTGAAAGAAAGCATAGTTTTGCTCAAGTGTCAGTGCAGTTCAATACTTGTCAGTTTTGGTGTGTGTCCTCTTGTAGTGTTGGGTTGGAGAAGTCAGAAAGCATGTGCTTATTTCATGTATGAGATATGCGATCCTTCACAAGTCATTCAGCTCCCATTTCTCAATCTTCATTTATAATACAGAAGTAGTCATATCTGCCCTGACCACTTAACAGGGTGATTGAAAATATCATAATTTGGTACAAAATTTGCTAGCTATCTGAGAAGAATATTTCTAGATAGAAGGTAAAAATCTAGTTCTCAGTAAGAGATAGATAAATCAGTATCTGGTAGTAATATACAAGAGCTACATATAAATGAGTTAAGAGCTACATATAAATGAGTTAGGATTTACCAGTTAAGATACTGCTTTAACAAATGCCAAAATATCAACATCTTAAACAAAGCAGTGACGTTGGAAATTTGATGATATGGCACTGTTACTAAAGAGAAGTAGTAGGGATATTGTTATAAACCCAAATATGATTAGTGATTAAGGGATAGAATTGGACGGGAGTGAATATCCTATTTATAACCAGAGATATTCATATATGAATTACCTATAAAAATACGAGAAACTGAGAAAGGCAGAAAGAGATAGAAAGGAAGGAGAGACATAGGGAGAAAGGAAAGAAGAAATTTATTTAACAGTATGAAAGCAGTGTGGTATCTATTCCAAGGATTATTATTGTGTAATTTATATCTAATTTTAGAGGAACTGCTCTGCCTTCCAATTTCCTGGCTTGTGTTTGGAAATTGTCTCTTTTAATCCCTCAGAAGCCATTCACAGTATTTCTAATTCCAGTTTTTCAGGCACTCAATCCTTCTCAGTTGGATTCTTCCCTGTCATTTAAACAGCTCAGGTCTTTTGTCCTAGAAATAACCCTCTGTACACCCTCCTTCAGCTACCCAGATCCTATCTTTCTCAGATAACACTAGTGTAGTTTCTGCAAACAGGGTCCCCACTTTCCCAACATCATAATGTTTCCAGACCTAGAAAGTGAAATCTGAATGAATTAGAGACTCTGCATCTGATGGGAGAGTCTTCTCAAATTGTTAGTGAAGGAATTTCTTCACTCAAACTAAGACAATTAAAGTCAAAAGGATTTCTAAAGCCTCTGCCTCTCCTTGGAAAAATGGATGCGCAGTTCAACACTGGCCATATCTGAGTCTCATGTATGCTGACTCCTTGAAAGCACACTTTGCTTTCTTCTACTCTTACAGCTTTAAATGACCTCTCCATGATGGTGTGCATGGTGACGATTCCAACATTTATACATTAGCACTACTCCACAGTCCTGGAAGCATGTGTTCAGTTACCCACTTGGCATCTTTTCTGCAGTCTTCTAGAGTTCTGAAATTCAGTGTGTTTAAAACTAAACTCTTGGAGGCTGGGGAGACAGCTCAGCAGACTAAAGTGCCTGCTTAGGCAAGCTTAGGCAAGCGGAGGGAACATGGTTCAATCCCCAGCACCACACTGCTGTGCCAGCTCTGTCCCCAGGGCAGGCTGAGCAGGCCATAGTCTGGGTGTGGTGGAGCACACCTGTAATCCCAGTGCTGGGGAGGCTGAAAACAGGAGGATCACTGTGAGTCCGAGCTGCACAGTCCAAGCTGTAACAACCAAATACACTAAAATTAATAATAATAATAATAATAATAATAATAATAATAATAATAATAACAAACTTCTGATTTTTCCCCAAACTCACTTCTCCTAGAGTAAATGGCAAATCTGTTTTTTTAGTTGATCTATCTCCCATCTCAGCATCATTTTTTATGATTTTTCATGATTTCACCAGTATTGACCTTATTTAAGCCATCTGTCTCTCTAACCTGCACCACTGCAGTGATGTTATAATTGGTCTCTCTCTTTCTGATCTTCCTTTGACTAACTTCAGTGTAGTTTTTATGTAGCAGAGATATTAAAAGAAAAGTCATACTACACAGTCTTCTTAAAATGTCTGTGGCTTTGGGTTTCACATTGAGTAAAATCTAAAAATCTCAAGGACTGACAGCTGATTGTACAGTTTTTTTTTTTTTAAATCTATTGTGGGAAAATAGTAAAACAAAACTTCACAATGAAATATTAGAAAAATAAAAACAGTTAATACATTGAGTTAGTACAATACATATTGTTATATTTAGTTACTCAGAACACATAATATGGAATGCACTCTACTCAATATTAGCACCAACCTTAATTTTCTATGAACTTAGAAACATGAATAGTATAGTCCCTTTCCTATTACTTTCCTTCCCTTTCCACCCTTCTATTTCCTTTTTCTTTCTAAATATTTTTCCCATTTCACAATATCTGTTGTACTTTTTAAACCTTATTTACATTTTTATCTTCTTACATTAGAGAAATAAGACAGTGTTTATACATGCAAGTCTGATTTATTTTATTTTATTTATTTTATTTTAATGTATTTAGTACAAGGTCTATAGGGTCTCACTACACAGATCAGACTCGTAGTGATCCTTCTGTTTTCAGCCTCCCCAGTGCTGAGATTACAGGTACATGTCACTATATCCAATCTCAATCCCCAGTTAGTGTGCTCTGGAAGACAGACCTGGCACGGCACTCTGGGGATTGAATTCCAGTCCCTGCATCTGCCTAAGCAGGTGCTTTAGTCCACTGAGCTATCTGGCCAGCCCTTGATTTATTTTAATTTAGAGTGTGATTTCAAGTTGCATCCATTTCCCTATAAATATCTCATTATTCATCATGGATGAGTAGTAATCCATTGTATAAAACACCACATCTTTCTAAATTATTTTTTTTATTTTGTCTTTGTAGTATTAGGGTTTGAAATCAGGAAAGCACTTATTCCACTGAGCTATCTCCCCAGCCCAATGCCACATCGTTTTTATCCATTTCTCAGTGAATGGGCACTTGGGTTGTATCCAAGATTTAGCTACGACAAATTGTGCTGCTAGAAACTGTGGTACATATATATCACTGTGGTACGAAGTTTTTACTTATTCTGTGAAAAATACCCAGAAGGAGAATACCTGTGTGAAGTGGGACTATTAATCCTAGCTTTTTGAAGAATCTCCACACCGATTTTCACAGAGGTTTTTGTTTGTTTGTTTGTTTTTGTATTTTATGAAAGGGTCTACAGGGTTTTCAGGGTCTCATTACTAGATCGAACATATAGTGAGCCACCTATTTACAGTGTTCCAAGAGATGGGATTACAGGCACGCACCACCATGACTAGTTTTCATACTGGATGTAGCAGTCTACACTCCCACCAGTAGCGGAGAGAGGTTCCTTTGTCTCTACAGTGCCTTCAGAATTTGTTATTGGTAGATTTCTTGATGATAGCCATTCTTTCTGGAGTGAGTTTAAACCTCAGTGTTGTTTGAACTTGCATCTCTTGGATGACCAGCAATGAGCATTATTTTATACACTTACTTATCATTTGTGTTTATTTGTCTGAGAAGTTTCTGTTCATCTAAGATGCCAGTTTTTGGACTTAATCTTTGAATTAGGGAGTGTCTGCATTTTCTGTAGTTCTCTATATATTCGAGATATAAGTCCTTTTTCTGAGGGACATTTCAATAGTTTATTTTTGACTGTCGCTTGTCTTTTCACTCTGTTGGTGATTTTTTTTTATGTATTGTGCAGTTTTTTTTATTTTTCCTCATTAATCTACTTTAGTTATTTTGACTTTGATATACTTGAAAACACACCAAAATGTGTTTTCTGCCTTCCGGCCTTTTGTGTGTTATTCCCACTTCCCAGTTTGTAGATATTGGCATGAAGTACGACTTCACTCTTTCAAGGTTTTGCTAAGCACTGTGTGAAATATTACTCTTATATCCTATAACTATCTAACACCATATTCTTTTACATAACATATTATAGTCAAATGTATTCTATATATTTAAGTTTTTTTGAGATAGGGCTTCAAACTCTTCATCCTCTTGTCTCAACCTTCTGAATGCTGGGATTACAGGCATCTGCCACCATGCATGATGGCTCTATATATTAACTTATTGATATATTTACTGCATATATTCATCCATGAAAATATATTCTCTGAGATAATAAGAACTATTCTTTTCATTTTTAAATTTTAGGCTAAATTAGCATAAAATATATATTTACACGGACAATTCATGGATACTTACTTTAATTATGGAATCATTTAGTTTAAGTTCAAATAGTTATTTTGATAAAACTTTTATGTGTAAACAATATTACGTTAACCAGCAAGGCAGCTCAGGAGACTAAAGCGCCTGCTTAGGTAAGTTTAGGCAAGTGCAGGAACTGCAGTTCCATCTCCAGCACGATATGCTATGCCAGCCCTGGCCCCAGAGCAGGCCGAAGTGCTATTACAGGCATAATGGCCTACACCTATAATCCTAGTTATGGGGAGGCTGAAAACAGGATGATCACTATGAGTCTGAGCTGTTTATTGAGACCCTGTAACAACCAAGTACATTAAAAACAAAACAAAAAGACAATATTACTCTTGTTACCTAATCCATAGCTATGTTCCTCTGCCTATATCTTCCTAATACCAGCACAAGCAATTTGACTAATTCAAGTTTCACTGCAAGGAGATCTCCAAAGTCTTTCTAGGGAAATATAACGGGAAGCATACTATTGTTGGATGCTCAAAAATCTATTTTGAAAGAATAAACTTCAGGTCCGAGATTTTGATACCCTAGTATTTTAAAATACTTATTTTAAGTTCACTTACATCACATGCCTCAGTCAAAATTAAACAGTATGGAGACTACACGATTTTGCTGTTATTTCAGTATACACAATGTGACCTACACATCCTTGAGGAGACTTGAATGATAGCCCTTTCCTTCTTGGTAGGCTATGTTTTCGCTTAGCTGTTCCCTTGAGCCTGGAAAAGCTGTTGATTAATGCCAAGAACGCAGTGCACAAGAAGGATTTAAGCTACTGTGTCCCTTGATTCTGGCAGTGCTGGGTGTATATTCTGTGGAGACTGCTGCTGCTGCTATTTCCTGCATCATTCTGGAAAAGAAGGGCCTATGGAATAGAGAAGCATTGAGACTGGAAAGGAAGCATGGCGCAGAAAACTATTACCTTAACACCGTTTAGAATATTCCCATGTCCCTTTCTTTTCTTTTTTTATTTTTTAAAGAGTACGACTTAGAATTAAAGCAGAAAAATTACAAGGAATACACCATTTCACTTAAGAAAGTAATATGAATTTCACAGTATTTGCTATAATACATAGTGTTGTCTTCCAACCAGTTATTCTTATTACCAGATATACGCATGTAAAATTGGAAGAAAGAAAAAAAATGTATAAGTTAAGAGAAAAACAATTGAAAAAGGAGACAAATCAAATTAAAGCATTAACTGTTTCTTTCCATAGACCAGTGGAAATGCACAGTAGTTGTCCAAACCATCTTGCTTACACACATAGATAAATCTCT